>PVJI01032437.1:0-11747 GCA_004026765.1 Micronycteris hirsuta
TTCAGGAACCACCATAGAGGACACATGGACAGAAGCAAGGGTGGAGAGGGAGGCAGGGAAGGGAGGTGGGATTGGAGGGGGAGGGCAGGGGAGAGTTTGCAGACAACTGTAATTGAATAACAATAAAAAAATATTAAAAAAATATCCAATTATTAAAAATACCTCTATTAATTCATTTTACTTCTATACAATTCACCTAGAAAATAAACTCTCTTTTGGATTTGTTGGGTTTTAAATACCGAGATTGGAAGACAAATCCTCTCATTATAGTTTTAAATTAATTAAAACCTAAAGAATTTTAGCAAACCTATTATTTCTATTCTTTTTATCTTGTAGTGTAAAAGAATGAAATTATTATTCTGAATATTTGAAAGGCAAAATAAAGATGGATAGCTACAGAAGACAAGATTATAAGTCATATCTAAAATCAGAAATAATTTTAGACATTGTAAAAACACACAAAAAACAATTGTTATAACTAAAATTAAGAAAAAATGAAGGACTTATAAAAAGCTAATTAAAGTGTAAAAAATGCACTAAGGTTTAACAGAATAAGTTACAAAAGGAAACTCCACAATGCAAGCATAAAATAACCATCATATATTTTAATATTTTTGTTTTATGTTATTTATGTAATAATTTGGAATATAGGATTTATTCTTACATTTTTATATATACTTAAAAATATATAAATAAGTAATAATTTAAGGCTGTACTTAGAGCTTTAAAATATAGTTAAGTTATCAGCATATTAAATAATGTATATATCATGTTAAATTTGTCCTATGAATAAACTATTAGAAATCTCTTAAGAGAAAATACGATGTATATTTTCTTTATACATATTTCTATTTCTCTATCATATCTTGTATAATTAAATAGTTAAGTGAAAAACATCTTTAATAAAAAAAAAATAACTTTTAACCTGGCTGGTGGAAGTCAGTGGATTGAGCACAGGCCTGTGAACCAAAGCATCGCCAGTTCGATTCCCAGCAGGGCACATGCCTGGGTTGCAGGCCAGGTCCTTGGTGAGGGGCCCCCAAGAGGCAACCACACATTGATGTTTCTCTCCCTTTATTTCTCTCTCCCTTCCCCTCTCTCTAAAAATAAATAAAATCTTTTAAAAAAATAAGTTTTTCCAGACACATAAGAAATAGAAGACAAAAATTAGAAAACTAGAATTGTTTCAATATTTTTCTCTAAACACATCATTTTAACAATGAGTGGATGAATATAAATATATATGTACATATATATTTATTTCAATTTGTATATTTTGGGTCAGATACATGCCATACAAAGATAATTACATATTTTGTTGTTCACTTGTTGAAATTTAAAACAGAATACAATTATTCTTATTAGTGTTTTGTGTCTGCTTTTTACTGAGAAACATTCCAGATTTTCAAAGTTTATTAACTGATTCTTAAAATCAAAATCTTAAAATTAGATAAGAATTGGAAACTTATAATTTAGTTAATACATTCAATCTTCTTGATTGCAAGAATTTAATAAAATTAAAATCTTAAAATACACCCATCATTATCATTCCATTTCATTATGTATATATAAAATTTAAGTTTATACATATAATTTTTCATTTTAAACCAGCTATGTAAATAATGGTTAACTTATATAGTTTAAAAATCTAATATAAGAAATTTATAAAGTTTAAACAGTGGGAAATTTTACCTTGGTTGTTACCAAATAAAAATACTGTCCTGCCATATTTATATGGTAAACTGACTTTTAAGCACTAAACCACGTCCAAATCATTCCCTTCACCTTCAACCAAATGTCATTGCTTCTTAGTTCAGAACCGTATAACAAAGGCTTACCATGTAAGTATGTTTAAGAGTTCCTAGGAGAAACACCACTGAACTTTCCTCTTTCTTTACACATTTCAACAGCTCTTTTAAAGTAAAATTTGTGTACATGAAATTTGCCCATTGTAAATGTACAATTCAAATAACTTTAAGACCTTTGATTCTTTCCGCATGGAGGTGTTTGAACTCTCTAATCTCTGCTTTAGCTCCATCCCATATATTTTAATGTTAGGTTCTAATTTCCATTGAGTCCAAAATATTTTCTAACATCCTTGTGATTTATTCTTTTGACATTTATTTAGAAATATGTTAATTACTAAATATTTGGATTTCATGTATGTCTTTCTGTTGATTCCTAATTTGTTTTAGTTGTAGAACATACTTTGTAGGATTCAGATCATTTTAAATTTAGTGTTATTTTATGATTTAGCAATGATATATCCCAGAGAATGTTACATGTGCACTTGAAAAGATCTGTATTCTGGAGTGTTCCATATACTTCAGTAAAGTCAAGTTCGTTGATAATGTTGTTCAGTTATTTCATATCTTTGTTAGTTTTCTCTCCAGTTATTCTACCAATTATTCAGAATGGGGTATTAAATTCTCAAACTATAGTTATTGAATTTTCTATTTCTCCTTTCAATTCTATTCATATATTACTAGGCTATATATTAAGTGTGTATACATTTATAATTATGTCTTCCTGATGTGTTAAAATTGTATCATTGACCAGAGTGGAGTGGGGAGAGGAATAAAAGGGGAAAGAAGGGGACAGGACTAGTCAAGGAACATGGATGAAGGGCCCATGGTAATGGACAACAGGGTGGGGACTTACTGAGGGAGTGGGGGGTGGATTGGGCAGGGGAGAGCAATGGGTGAAAAATTGGGGCAACTATAATTGAACAACAATTTTAAAAAATCTATCATTGAGATGTCCTCTTTCTCTGTAATATCTTAATATCTCTTGTATTCAATATAGCCATTCCACTTCTCTTGTGGTTACTATTTGCATATCTTTTTTCAATCTATTTGTATCTTTAAGTTTAATGTGTGGCTATTGTAAATATCATATAGTCCAATCATGTTCTCACATTGTTTCACAGTCTTTGCTTCATGGTTGGAGTATCTAGACCATTTATATTTAATGTGCTATGATTACATTTATGTCTGTCGTTTTTCCTGTTTTCTACATGTACCTTGTAATTGTATCCTTCATTTTTATTGACTGCTTTTTTGGTCTCAAATATTTTTCATTCTAATATTTCAGTTCTTAGGGGTTGTTTTACTACATTTGTGTTATTTTTAAGTGCTGCTCTAGGATTTAAAATACAACTTATCACAGTCTACTTCAGGTTAGTACTATCTTAATCCTACTAAAATATAAAAATGTGCTCCAATGTAGCTCCATTTGTTCTCTTTGTGATATTATTATCTTGGATATTACATTGATATATTTTATAATACAATAACATAGTGTATTATTGTTTTTAAGACATTAAGAAATAAGAAATATACCTATATGTTTGTCTATCAACATATTAACTATTTCTGGTGTTATTCATTTCTTCTTTTGAGTACTGTCTGACATCACTTGCTTCCAGCCTGAAAGATTTTACATTTCTTATTAAGCATGTCTGTAGAAATGAATTTTCAGCCATTGTTTATCTGAGAATGTCTTTAATTTGCTTTCATTTTTTGAATAGTTTTGCTGGATAAAGTTATTGGTACTTAAGTCTTTTTGTTTCTTTCTTTCAGCACTTGGAATGGTTTATTCCATTGCCTTTTGGCATCCATCGTTTTTGATGAGGAGTCCCTCCATTAAGGCACTGTTGCTCCCAGGTACATAATGAGTTTGTTTGTTTTTTCTTGCTGCTTTCAAGATTTTCTGGTTTTGTCTTTCAAAAGTTGGACTACCACGTGTTAGGTATGTATTCTTGGTATTTATTTTACTTGGTGTTTGTTGAACTTCTTGGGTGTATGTTAATGTTTTGGAAGTTTTTAGCTATTATTTCTTCACATGGTTTTTCTTCCTCTTTATCTCTCTTTTTCTTTCCAACTACACTTACTTATGTTCATTTAGAGTTGTCCCATGGGTCTCTGAAGCTCAGTTAATTTTTCTTATCAGGCTTATGCAAGTCTGTTTCCTAAAGAAATATCTTACAAACATACAAGACCTAGATAAGCAGAGGAATTACAGAAACCAGTGTTAAGCCAGGAAATAAATTCAATGAGAAGTAACACATATTTGATCAGATAAAAAAGTACCGGAAGACCTTCAAATTAGAAAAATAAATCAAAAAGAGCTTCATTGACTATTGGAGCTTATTGTATATTTACTTTCCACACAGCTATAGGCAATTTTGTACCTTAACAGGTAGACACACAAAAAATCTCATATGCACAACCTTATTGAGCCAAGGACTCCAGTCCAAGGCAATAAAGGCTTCAGCTGGTATCAGCTGAACCTTGGTGAACATTCATTTCTGTCAATGCCTTACAGGCAAAGACCCTAAGGAAACACCTGAAATTTAACACCTGGCTTACTGATTCATTAAAATGATTAAAACACACACCCTAAGGAACTATTAGCCATCACAGGGATAAGGTATTAAAAAAAAACATATAGGAGTGGACTTGTGTGAGGTATGTCTTTAGAGGATTCAAAGAAGCAGGACTTTGGTCTGCACTGGATGCCATCAGGAAGTGGGAGTAACTGCATGATTAGGCATCTTGATAAATCTTACCAAGAAGCTGATGGGGCAGTGAGGCTGATGTTGTGATTGATTTAAAAAAAAAAAAAACAGCAGTTAATCATATTCCAACCAGGAGAGAAAAATGGCCATTTTTGTAGTTTGAGCAGTTTTCATGTTTTTGTCTCTATTCAGTATGATTGTAGAGTGATTATTTTCTCTTTTCATTATTATCACAGAGTGACATTTAATGTTATTTTGTTTATGGTCAATAAGAAACCACCACTGACTAGTTGTGAATATCAGGCTACCTCCTCACAACACCAAAGGATAATAGTACCAGACCAGCTTTCAGATATCTGGGGCTGCTTTTCTCTTTCACATTGTGAAAACCCAGGAAAGACATTTTAAGGATACGGCCTAACAAGATGCTGAGGTGGGTTGGAAGGCCATCAGGTTCCCACAAGTGAGGACAGGGTTTAAATGGACTACGTAAGGATGAACATTTTCTGGTTGATGAGATCATGCTGGTATTTGTAGGGGGAAAAAAAAAAAACATGCTATCATTGCAAAAAACATCACTCCTCCCCAGAAGAGTCTAGGCTGCTTTGGAGGATATAGACGTGGCCACAAGAGGGCCCAACTCAGAGGTCATGATTTCCAAAAAGTTTTGATTACTCACTAGGACCAGTTAGTTGTAGGCCCTTCCTCAGGCAAAAGCCCAAACTTCCCTTTCCAGAAGAGGAAAACCTCACAAGCTGGGACATCTTGGATGGTTAGAAAGCTTTCCCAGGTTTAATGTGAAGGCCAAGGAGCCCCCTTGGCTGACATGCCATTTTTGTGAAAACACTTGGTGAACATATATATGTTTCTAGAGTTGGCCAAAAAGCTAAGCTCTCTAAGGGTATATTTTCTAAGCTCTTTCTGCAGTCCAGGCTACAATTAAAAATAAATGAGCTTTCTTATTAAGCGTACCGATATAGAATTGGTATAATCACTTACTTTTTTATAATTTCTCCTCTAATTTCTGAAATTGATCATTGTGCTTTTGATATCTGATCCCTTGTAATTTTACTTTTCTTTGTAATTTTTAATTTTTTGAAGCACCATGCAGAATTCTTATAAAAATATTATAACATAGTAATGTTGAATTGCTTAATATGTTTATCTTCTGGTTTTTTTTTTAACTTGTCTTCTCTTTATAAAGAGCAGATATGTCAGGAATAAAATGGCAGTCATTGTATGTCGAGAACTCTCTCACTGTATGATCTATCTGAGCGTGTTCCAACAGCCACTTTTCCTCCTTTGAGCCGTGCCCCTAATCTACATTGGACTCTGCTGTCTTCAAAGAGGTGCCTCTTATGTAGTCACTTTCTGACTTTTCAAGGTTTCATGACATCAGTTTCTCCTAGTAGTTGAGTGGCCAGCAAGATACTTTCTTGCCTTGCAGGCTTCTTACCCTCCTTGGGGACAGGGACTTCCCCATGGTTAAATATGCCAGCGCACAGGCCATGTATTTTAGAACTCCCTCCAAAGAAACATCTGCAACCTCTGTAGGAATTTATTAACAGCAGTACCTTTGTGGTATCACACACTAATGCTGGGTGAGCTGTATCTTCCTCAGTGCCCTCTTCAAATTGACCTTGCCATGAAGCTTTAACTCTTCCCTCTGATGGGACACATTTCTCACCTGCAGACTGATCCAGAAAACTTCCATACCCATACCGTCACAGTAATCTAAGCCTTTGAAGCTGATTTGGGGACTCTAGGTGGACAGGACACACAGGGGAAGATTTCCTAGTAAGCCAAGGATGCTGGGCGGATGGACCGATGTAGGACTGCGGTAGCCAGGAACCAAGAGGAGAAGCTGGGGAGAGTGAAAAAAGGAGTCCGTGGCCCACAGTCTGAGCCCGAGATCTGGGAGAGAATGTGGACAAGAGGGGTCTTGACAGAGTACCATGAAAAGGAGGTCGTGGGGGAAAGGGGCCAAGAAGAGAAGGAGCAGGAGCCCGAGTGCCATCCTTTCATGTCTGGCTTCTCTCTGTTGGTCTCTCAGGCCCTGGCAACCCACTTCTTATCAACCCCCTTTTCCTGCCTGGCCAATCCCAGGCCATGCTGTGGCAGGTCACAATGAGACTCTTACAACCTCACATTCCCCTCCCCCACTCAAGATTATATCCCAGGAGTTCCCTTTGAGCTGCCCCTGCTACAGAGAGCCATATCCAGCAATACTTGTCTCCTAGCTCTTGCTTGCTTTTCACCCAAATCATGTCCATCTATCTACTATGGAGGTAGATATTGCAAATTTTCATGAGCCAAAAATTGGACACAGAGGCAACCTGGGTCTGAAAAGCCAAGAAGACAGGCTGCTGAGAAGCACTGAGTCAGAGTCAGAGATGTGGGGCCACCCAGCAGCTGTGACTGCACCCCATAATTTGACCCTGCCCCTTTAAAGCACCCTCTAGCACTCTCGCTAGGGTTTCCATGATGGTGGTTAGCAAGTTTCAGCTGATTTAAATTCCAAGCCCACACCACACTTATTTAGGCATTAATTTCTCCCAAAAGATGGGGAGCTTCCAGACATGATATTCAGTTCATTTTCATAGCTTATACAAACCACAGTAAGGCATACTTCCCCATACTTAGATTGCTTTCAGTATTTATTAGAATTATACAATGAGTCTATGTCATTATATTCATGATCATTCATGATCTTCTACATCCAAGAAGCCTTTTTACACAGGCGGTCTTTCTTTGGATTCAAATCAAAATGAAAGATTGTGCTGTTTTTGTGTTATTTTGAGTGTGCCTTTTCCTGGTCAGAACTCAGCAGCAGGGGGGTGAGTTAATCAGAAGTTCTGTTCAAAGCACAGCGTAATCATTGATCCCTCCAAGACTACTTTCTTAATTTACTTATTACAATTTCTCACTCCCTTTTTTCTAACCTCCCCCAAAGGAAATCATTACATATGTAACATGTCTTTCATTTATATCAGTTTATATAATAGATGTGTGTTGTAAAGTGTGCATATGTTTTAATTTTAGTAAATGCTACTGTGTTCTATCTCATTTTGTTTCTTCTTCTTTTAGTCTTAACTTTCTCTAGAACACACCAAAGACCATAGGCCTTGCTGACACATCAGTGTTCTTATTTTTTTTTTTTTAAGAATCCAACTAGATTTGTGGTTGACAATGACTTCTGGCAGTCCAGATCTGTCCCCAGGCTTTTTATGAAAATAAACTTTTACTGAAACACATTCAAACCCATTCATTTGTGTACTGTCTATGAATGTTTTCATGCAACAACAGTCAAGTCCAGTAGTTGCCACAAAAACCATATGACCCTCAAAACCAGTTATATTTACTATCTGACCCTTTATAGAAATTTTGTAGACCATGAACTAGATGATCCACTACATTTACCATATTTTCATTTTCCAGAATTTTCCCTTTTCTACTGCCACTTTTACTAGGGGTGATTTGAGCTAAGAGAAGAAGACAAACAAGCAAACATTTACCTGACAGCCGAGATTTTTCTGATAGCAACTTTCCACTTCAGAAACCCCATTTGTGGTTATGTGACAAGGCCCCAGCGTGGGCACAACCTATCACACATTGAAAATGCTCTTTCAACAAGCTCAGTGTTAGTTCCTGTGGATTTTATGGGCTTGAACAATTAAGTTAGAGTGCCTAAGGCCGTTTTTTAAATCAGTCCCTTAGCTAATGCACAGTGGAAAAAGAAGCTTGTCTAAGTAAGAACTGTTTCCCACTCTTTATTAAGTGTTCTCTTGTATTTCTTAGTATTAATCATTGATGGCAAATGTTATCTGTATTATAGATTGCTATAAAAGTTTCCAGGTTTGAGGAAAAACATTTAAAAATACAGAAGGCACAAACACTTGGGGATTGAAGTAAGGCTGTCAAGGACAAAGGACCCAAAGCTTTAGCATCAAACAAAGGTATTTCAGAATATTGTTACTCTTTGTCTTTCTATACTGTCTAGGCAGCCTCTCTTACTGAGGTAGTTTAATAAAGACTCAATTAACAGGGGCCATGTCACTGTGTAGTACAGAGCTAGGTGCATAATAGTCACTCATTAAATGTCTGTTGGATGAATGAGTGGGCTATGATGGGTGCTTTCAGTTGAACCCCAGCCCTATAGACACATTAAATATTGAAAATACTACCAAGGGCATTCAGTGATGGGCATCCAGACTACAGCAAGAAAATAGTCCAGACATAAATGAACATTTAAGTAATCTGCTAAAGATCTTCACTATGGCCATAGGGTAAGGGAGGGTTGCAGCATTGGGCAGGTACAACAAAAAATCAAAATGACTAGCTTCACTGAAGTCTTATTTACACTCTGAAATTAACTTCAAGTAAACTGTTGTGCCATTATTAATCCTATCTGTAGGTAATTGCTACGTGAATTTCATAGCACATTTGGATTTCATTTGTCTTCAGTTCTTCACAAGGATTCAAACGGAATCAAAACTCACTATTTAAAGCACATATTCAAGCTAAACTTGGCCACTTTAACAAATTTTTTCCAATAAATATATAAAAACTTGGTTCATGATAATGCTATTTATTCTTTACTCTTGCTATTTGTTACCTTTTATTTTATTATGCAGTACTTACTACTTTCTGGAAGACATAAAGGATGACACAACAAACACACATTTACACACTAACCAACTTGACAAATGAAACATTTTCAATCCAACTGAAGTTCCTAGTGATCTCATTCCTGATCGTAGAATTGTTTCTCCTCACTAGATGTAGCAACTCCCTAAACCTTGGTGATTTAATTACCATGTGCTTCTTTATACTTTACTATACATATTTATTCTTAGAAACATATAGTACTGTCTACATACTTAAAACCTACACATAACTGGTATCATAATTTAGGTATTTTTATGAATCATTTTACTTCACCCAGTATTATATTTTTGACTGTTATCTGTATGGATACTATAGACAAAAACATAAACAAAATCACTTTAAAATGGAGCCTGAGCTGCCATTGCAGAGGAACCACCTTGCACATCTTATACCTCAAAATTTTAAATGTTAAATACAGGGCAAAATAACTTTTGGACTTTACCTAAGCAACCTAGTACCTTGCAAAGACAACTATCTGCAAAGATAACAAGAAAGCAGTTGTTCTGACTACTGGACTGATGATGACTGTACTGAAAACTAAGAACATTGTTTAGAATTAACATTCTACATTATATTATCTATACCAACAGAAATACCTTCCTTCTACTGCGGTAAGAGTTCCCCTTTTCTCTTCAATACCTATTGCCTTTGTCTCCTAATCGGAACATTGTTTTGGCTTCCCCTGAATTAATGATTCCTGAATAGCTATTCTCATTGACTTCAAATAAATACTTGTTTACCTCTCACATTAAAAAGACTTTTTTTATTTTTAGGTTAACAATACATGCAGCTGCTGTATATTTCATTGTATAAATATACAGCATATTTTTATCCATTCTATTTTTTATTTATTTAAGTTTTTTCAAAAAACTTTTTTGCTATTACAAATAAGATTTTAGTGAACACTCACATACATGTCACCTTGTGGACATGTGCAAGAGTTTTTCTAGGGGGATATTTAATAATAATAACATTAATATTACTATCACTAAAAATCAAATCTGAAACTTACTGAAAGCCAAAAATGTAATTTCTAAGTATTTTACATATATTAAATTATTTAATTTACATTATTTAATTTTACATTATTAAATTATACATATATTATATTCACATCAACCCTATGAGATAGGTAATTATTATCTTCCTTTTATGGATAGAAAACATAAGTGGGCAGTAGAAGGGTAATGTGATATGAAAATTTTCAATTTTATCAGATACAGCAAATTCTCCTTAAAATATTGTACCAATTTCCATTCTTATAGTACAGGCATATACAATTCTTATTGGTCTATATTCTTGCAGAACTTAATAATGTCAGACTTTCAAAATTGGGTTTCAAAATCTTTATTGAGGACTTCTGGCCAAGATGGAGGTGTAGGTACACACATCATGCCTCCTCACACAACCAAAAGAAGGACAACAACAAATTTAAAAATAAAAACAACCAGAACTGCCAGAAAATCGAACTGTATGGAAGTCCAACAACCAAGGAATTAAAGAAGAAACATTAATCCAGACTGGTAGGAGGGGCAGAGACGGGCAGCCTGGGCAGAAAGGACTCACTGCAAGGCGGCGGCTGGAGAACTGGGAAGGACAAGGCGGCAGCTTGCATACTGGACAAGGTGGTGGCTGGCAGACCAGGTAGTTCCACATTTGCGTGCAGATAAACCAGGAGGAACACCTGGGGAGTGAGACAGACCGCACAACCCAGGGTTACAGCAGGGAGAAATAAAGCCTCAAAACCTCTGACTGAAAAATCTTGTGAGGGTTTCTGCAACGGGGAAGTCCCAGCCTCACAGGAGAGTTTGTTGGAGAGACCCACAGGGTCCTAGAGCATACACAAAACCACCCACCCAGGAATCAACACCAGAAGAGCTCAATTTTCTTGTGGGTATAAGAGGAAGTTACTGAAAGCCAGCCTAGAGCCCACCAAGTGGCATTGTTCGCTTTTGGACACATCCCCACTTACAGCTCCACAACGCAGCAACTTAGACTGCCCCAACATGGCAAATACCTAAGGCTCCACCCCTTATACGTAACAGGCATGCCGAGACCAAAAAAAAAAAAAAAAGGCCCAAATGAAAGAACAGATCAAAGCTCCAGAAAAAATACAACTAAGCAATGAAGAGATAGCCAAACTATCAGATGTACAGTTCAAAACACTGGTGATCAGGATGCTCTGAGAAATGGTTGATTACGGTTGCAAAATAGAGGAAAGAGTGAAGGCTATGCAAAGTGAATTAAAGGAAAATGCACAGGGAACCAATAGTGATGGGAAGGAAACTGGGACTAAAATCAACAGTTTGGACCAGAAGGAAGACATAAACAGTCAACCAGAACAGGATGAAGACACAAGAACTCAAAAAAAAAAAAAAAATGAGGGAAGGCTTAGGAACCTACAGGACAACTTTGAATGTTACAACATCCAAATCATAGTGGTGCCAGAAGGAGAAGAGGAAGAGGAAGAAATTGAAAACTTATTTGAAAACATAATGAAGGAGAACTTCCCTAACCTGGCAAAGGAAAGAGGCTTCCAGGAAGTTCAGGAAGCTCAGAG
>PVJI01032438.1:0-12200 GCA_004026765.1 Micronycteris hirsuta
TTCCATACAGTTCGATTTTCGGTCAGTTCTGGTTGTTTTTTGTTTTTAAATTGTTGTTTTCCCTCTTTTGGTTGTGTGAGGAGGCACAGTGTGTCTACCTACGCCTCCATCTTGGCCAGCAGTCCTATAAATTTGTCTTAAAGAGGATGAACTGATTTAGTTAATCTGAAAAATTGGGGGTACTTTACTTTCCCAAATGCCAGGTAAGTGAGCAGTAACTTAATTCATCTTGAATGCTACAATAGCATTTAAAACAGAAAGCTTTTTATTTTAAAAAACACCAATACATATTTTTTAAAAAATAAGAAATAACACACAAATGTACAGATTTAAAGTATTCAAGTTTCCTTGTCTCTCAATCCTATTCTACACAGATAACCACTGTGAAAACTATATGATTATAGCTTTTCACACTTTTTTTAAACATTTGTTCTGCTGTGCTATATGTTATAAGATACAGTATATTTTTTTCCAAATATTTGTATATACAAATGTATAACAAGTCATTCTAATTGTATTATTCCACAACTTGCTTTTTTCTCAAATACTTCACTTCTTTAACTTTACATTAAAGTATAACAACCATACACCAAAGTCTTTTGTATTGTTGTTCCTTACAATTGTATTTTCATAACAGCAAAGGATAGAAATTAGAACCAAACAAAGGAAGAGACTCATAGGGCAAAGTGTGGGGCATTTCTAAATTGGAAGCTTTCTTCATCCTCAGGGACGTGTTACCTGCCTGGCAAAGAGTGTGGCCAGCCACAGAGTCCCACCTGGGCCTTTGGTGTCCAGTTTTTATTGGGGCTAAAGCACATACTGCCTGTGTGGTTGACCTGTAGCCTTTAATACCTCCTGTGGGTTTGCACTGATACCTTTACTCTCCAGGTTGGAGCTGATGTAGCTATTCCAAAGCCTGTATCATAAATCACATTGTTGGACCAGCTGGTGGACAGAGCCCTCAGACAAGTGTAGATACTTCTATCAGGCAGCTTCCTGGCCTAGATATAATTTCTCAGTAGCTGAGGGCAACAGCCAGATCTCTTTCTGGGTAAATTCTTCGCTACACAGATGGCTTATGAATAAAATGGAGCAAGTATGGATTTTTGCATTATACTCTTTCTTATCTACAAAGACCTTATTTAGGAATAGCCATTGTTGATTTAAAAAAAAAAAAGACATATCTTGATTGCTTTTGATACAAATTTGGCTTTTCTAACAAGGGCCCAAAATAACATTGGTTCTTAGAAAATCAGTCAGTTTCTCTGTCATGAGTCTGGAAGTTTGGACTGCCCCCAAAGCTGTGAGGTGCCCAGGACAGTTGTGAAATACCCATGTGGTTGGGAATGTTTGGGAGAAAGGTTATTTCTCCCATTCATAAGATATTGCCCTTATCTACCTGTTTCAAGACAGTTGCCTACTTCTTCCTTCAGAGAAGGAATTTTACTTTTCCTTAAAGGCACAGCACAGAAGTTGCTAATATCAGCTACACTCATGTTTCATTGGCTAGAACTTAGCTATGTGGTTGGGCAGTGTAGTCCTCACTAGATGCCACTTGCTCAGCTGATAACTCAACTATTATGGAATAATAATATAGAAGAGAATGGCCTAGTAATTCACTTTTAATTGATCATTCCAATCAGAAAAGTTAAAAACTGTTTTGATGTAGGAGCCAAAAAGAATTGTAAAAGAAACTCAGTTTGTAATTAATGAGAAATAACCTAGACTGGTATACCTTTATATAGTGTTTTGTGATCAACATAATTTTCCTTGATCTTTGTTTTCTTTTCTTTCTTTTTGTTAACCAGACTGTCCTATGTGGAATGGGGGAGTTACATATTGAAATTATTCATGACCGCATCAAGAGGGAATATGGACTGGAAACCTATCTGGGGCCTCTTCAGGTGGCATACCGAGAGACCATCCTAAATCCAGTTCATGCCACAGGTAAAAATTAAAACATTTGCTGTTTTTGTTTATCTCTTTCTCTTCAGGATCTGTTTTCTGAATCGCTTAATTTAGTTGCAAGCAGGATTCATAGTCACTAGTGTTTTCCATCAATGGGGATAGGTTTTATATGTGTGTTTGCTTGTTTTTTAAGATTTTAAAATTTTAAACATAGCCCTCGTCCATTACTGCTGATTGCATTTACTGGCTGAGCCACTCACCAAGCAGATGTGCTTTTCAGTGGTCATGGACTAGAATAAGCCATTGAAGTAGAGGGCTCGTCCCGATCCTTACTACTCAAATGAGTATATAAATTTGAAGTTGAATCAGATGCATTCAAAAGAAAAATGACTACTGTATATGTGAAACTTTCTGTTTCATAAACCTAAAGGTACCTACACACAAAAAAACCTAAACTGAGACACATAGATAGCTTAAAAAAAAAGAAACAGGGAAATGAAGTTGATGTGTTATTTTTACTCTATAAAGTGAGTGGAAAGTAATTTCCACTATTTAATAAATATGGTAATCCTATGCTAATGAAAGTGCAGTTTTTATATTTCTGTCACAAAATGTAAGAATTCATGATTCATTATTTTAATTCAATTCCCTTAAGCAAAGGAACCTGACATTATTACTGGTCTTCCCAAGGAGAAAACACAGATAGGTTTGTTTAAAAATATAGAGAAAAGATTTTAAATATAACCAGGTTCTCTTAAGCCACTCAGTGATTTCTAAAAAGGGCAGATGGTTACTTTTCACTAAAACTTAAAAATCTAAACAAATAGAATATAGGAGCAAATGACATGAGGATTTTCGTTTCTGAACTTTATATCCATAAAAACTAAAAATACTGGGAACATGTAAGTGACATCTTTAAAATTAATGTCTGAGGTGGTTAGGACATAATGGAAATTTCCAGGGGTCAAAAAGGAAGCTGGAGCAGGAATCTGGTAAAATAAGTTGGCACCAACGCCACTAGCTGTTCTGGGGGAATCTGTGGTCACTTCTAACCTAGGAAATAATTAAGTAGGAAATTCTTCTTAAAAAAGAAGATAAGAAAACTGGTCTAACTGGTTCTGGGAACAAGGGACAAAATCCCTGAGAATTTGTAACCATAAGTTTTTGATGGGATTTTCAGCCTAAATTAATAGAATTGGTATGACCTAAAAAACTCCAAACCAAGAAGAATTTAGTGTAAAGTGCTCTCATGAATTGGTAATATTCCCAGGAAGCTGGTGAAAACAAAGGGCCTCTCTACATAAATGTACCTTCAGCTCAGGCCTCAAAGAAAATCCCACAGAAAAACAAATGTGAAGTCAGAATTTAAAAAAAATTTTTAAATCGTAAAACCATGAGAAAAGGCACAATTAGCAAAAAGGCAATACAGACAAACATTAGTCAGACCAGCAAAGGCCTCTGATATTGGAATTATGAGATGCAGAATATAAAATAAGTATATTTATTGTTTTTAAGATTAAAAAAGTATGGTATATTTACACAATGAAATACTACGCAACAGAGAGAAAGAAGGAGGTCCTACCCTTTGCAACAGCATGGATGGAACTGGAGAGCATTATGCTAAGTGAAATAATCCAGGCGGTGAGAGACAAATACCATATGATCACCTTTAACTGGAACATAATCAACAAAAGAAATAAGCAAACAAAATATAACCAGAGACACTGAAATTAAGAACAATCTAACAATAGCCAGAAGGGTAGGGGGAGGGGATAATGGGAGGTAGGGTTTTCAGGAACCGCAAAGGACACATGGACAAAACCAAGGGGGAGGGTGGAATCAAGGAAGGGAGGTGGGTTTGGCTGGGGTGAGGGAGTGGTGTAGGGGAAATGCAGACAACTGTAATTGAACAATAAAATAATTTTTTTTAAAAAAAGAAAAGGGAATAGAAAGTATTTGTAAGGAACAAAAGACTGTCAAAAAAAAGCAGGCAATGGAACATCATGTGTGTAAGAAAGAAAAGAAATGTTCAACAACAAAAAAAATGATGAGGGCATGTCATCAGGACATAGGAATTAACTTGAAGAGATTCCTCTGGCCAAATCTGGTTAATTTGAACACCAGATAATTAAACACAGTAATTATAAACCATTGAGAAAAAGTAGGAATTCATGAGTCTCTAATGATAATAAACAAATACATGGGGAAGAAGAGAGAGTTCTTCCTTACAATGGAGTGCCAAGTGCTGTTAGTTGTTGAGACAGGAAAATAGTCATTTTGCAACTGTTGAGAATACTTACTATTGATTGGCTACATGGCACAGTTTTAAAGTATCTGCCAACTGATTGCTTATTAGTAACAAGGTAAAAACATAGTACCTAGATGCCTCAGCAATCAGACCACACCTTGACTAGATGATCAAGTCATTAGTGATACTGATGGGCAGATGGACACTGTGTGCATCTAGAAAACTACGGAAGTTTACAGATGTTAAAAATGACCTGAGATGGAAAATCGTACTATTCACAGACGAGAAGCCTAAATATCATGAAGCTACCAATTCCACCCAAAGAAGTGTGTAAGACATTAATACTTATTGTAAAGTCATAGTCTTTATGATGCCAATCAACCTATAAATAGACAAATAGACCAGTGCAACAAACCAGAAAGCCTAGAAAAAGATTTATACATAATGTGGAAATTTGGTTTGTGTCAGTGTGATATTGCAGCTCACCGGGAAAGGATGGACTGACTATTTGATAATGCTGTGGGATAATTATCCATATGGAAAAAGATTTAATTAGATTCCTACTTTATACTATACACAAAAGTTAACCCCAAATGAGTTTAAAAACCTGAATATGAAAGAAGAGTTGCAAAATCTCCCTTGGAGCACAAAATATAAGGAAAATAAGTGCTAGGCCCGGCTGAGGAGCTCACTTGGTTAGAGCATCATCCTGATACACTAGAGCTGTGGGTTTGATTCCCAGTCAGGGTACATGTAAGAAGCAGCCAATGATTGCATGAATAAGTGCAACAGCAAATTGATGTTCCTCTTTCTCTCTCTCAAGTCAATCTATAAAAATAAATATATATTTTTTATAAAAATAAAGTAAGTGCTAATGTATGCAAAAAAAAAGCTGTAAACTTAATGACAGACAAATCTTCAAATTTTTGGAAGAAAATATAGGAGAATTGCCTTACTAACTAGGATAGGGTTGGACTTACATAACACCAAAAGGTGAAATGGTGAAGTAAAAGATTGCTAAGCTTGATGTTATTAAAATTTAAGAATTTGTTTATCAGAATATATGGTAAAGCAAAAAGACATACCAAAAGCTGAGAGATATTTGCATCCCATAAACTGACAAAAAAGTAGTATCCAGAATATATAAAAAATTTCTAAAGATCAGTAAAAACACAACAACTAAGTAGAAAAATGAGCAAAAAAAAATATCGAACACATATTTCACAAAACAGGATACCCAGAAGGTCCATGAACATATTAAAAGATTCTCAATCTCAGTAATGATTAGGATCATGCAAGTTAAAAGTGTGAGATACCATTTTATACCAATAAAATAGAGAGAAACTAAACTCTGACAATGCAAAGTAGTGAGATGTTGTGCTTTGGAAACTCTTATAAAAACTTCTGATGGGACTGTAAATTATGTAGCCACTATGAAAATAATTTGGTAACTTTCTTGTGAAATTGAGCATGTGTAGACCTTAGTATTTAGCAATTCCATTCCTAGGTATATGCCCCAGAGAAACTCTTGTGCATGGAGAGACAGATAAGAATCTTTGTGATAGCATTGTAATTAAAAAAAAAAATACTGGAAGTAGAAAGACAGCCCAAATATTTGTGGACAGTGGAGTGGAAAATAAATGGTGCTGTGGTCATGCGGTAGAATACTGTATACGTAACAGTGAAAAATAATGGGCTATATCAACGTGAATCAGCCCCTATGACCCACAAATGGGAAGCCAAAAATACAAGTTGCAGAATACATACAATATACTAGCAAATTCAGAATGAAGCAGAAGTAAACTATATTGTTTAGGGATACATGCATATCTGATACAACTCTAAAGAAAATCACAGTAATGATTAAATGTGATGTCTTGATTGTATTTGCTTCAGAAGGTTTCTAGGTTACTAGTAATCTTCTGTTTCTTTAGTAATTTTTGGTTTCCTGAATGTTCATTTTATTTTTAGCTTATGCACATATTTGTAAGTATAAAATAGTTCATAATATACAAGTTAGCTTAAAAAGGAATTATGGTTCTGGCCCGAGTGGCTCAGTTGGTTAGAGCATTGTCTCATAAACCAAAAGGCTACAGGTTCTGTTCTGGTCAGGACATATGCCTAGGTTGCAGGTTTGGTCCCTGGACAGGCTGCATGCGAGAAGCAACCTAGTGATGTTTCTCTCCCTCCCTTCCCCTTTCTCTAAAATCAATAAGCATGTCCTTGGGTGAGGATTAAAAAGAAAAGAATTATGAAGAGGAGTTGTAGGCTATAATTAATCCTGAGTTTTCAATTTGGGCCGTGAAGTCATTGCATTACATGGTCATTCACATAAATACAGTGTAGTTTGTTGTAGTAAAATACTGCAGATTGGTGACAGCTATTGGTTGTTGGTTAATGAGAGATACTTTTCAGTTTTACAAAAAGACATTTCACTAGTTTTTTGGGAAAACATAAACTTTAAATGCATGTGATAGGACTAGAAGAATATATGAAATTTAAGTTTTTAGGTTAGCAGGGTTAATGTCCTTATAATTTTCATTATATGACTTTTTGCACTCTAAATGTTTTACTTTTAAATAAAACTTTTATAATTAAAATTAAAGAATTTCACATAGATGTTTCAAAAAATTTGAGTGTAATCTGCATATCAAAATTTGCTACCTCAAAGCATCTTGTTTTTAAAAGATTTCATTTCTTTATTTTTAGAGAGGGGGGAAAGGAATAAAAAAGAGGGAGGAGAAAAATATCAATCTGTTGCCTGTTTCATGTACTCCCATCAGGGACTGAACCCACAACCCAGGCACGTGCCCTGACCTGGAATCAAACCAGCAACCTTTCACTATGTGGGATGATGCCCAACCAACTGAGCCACACTGGTCAGGGCTGTCTCAAAGCAACTTAACTAAAGCAATATTAATAGGTGATTCAGAGCAGGCTTTTAACATTGGAAGCAGATACTTGGTAGAAGTACTTTGACATTTTTATACTGTACTTAGTGCTATTGTAAATGTTTTCTCCCACTCTGTATTTCATGAGAGCTTGAACGTGTTAATTGCAGTTTTCCAAGTAGTGACACCTTGACACCTTTTCAGAACAAATCTCTGAGGTACTACATTCAATTTGTTTACAGATACCTTAGATAGAACCTTAGGAGACAAACGGCATCTTGTGACTGTGGAACTGGAAGTAAAACCAATGGAAACATCATCTGTTATGCCAGTTATTGAGTATGCTGGCAGTGTTAGTGAAGACGTTCTGAAGGGCTCCCAGGAGGCCATTGAAAATGGAATTCACAGTGCATGCCTCCAAGGTAAGGTACACAGATAAGAGTAAGCATGAGTATCACACTTAACCATTCAGTCACTCCTAGCACTACAGATTATTTCAGTCTTTTCCCAACTTTGGTAGAGTTTTCTCCTTCTCTCTTCCTATTATATGTGTGTTATACCTTTTGTAATTAGTCCATAGTCCTTGGATATTCTGTTCTGTTTTTTCAGTCTTCTGTTCACTTTGCTTTTCAGTTTCAGTGGTTTCTACTAATTATGTAACTGAGAGAGTCTTTCCTCAGCCCAGTCTAGTCTGTCTATAGGCCCGTCAGGAGCATTCTTATTTCTGTTATGGTATTTTTATACTCTAGCATTTCTGTTTGGGTTTTTGTTGTTTTTTAAATTCTCACCCAAGGACACGCTCATTGATTTTTTTTCTTTTTAGAGAGAGGGGAAGGGAGAAATAGAGAGAGACATTGATCGGACGTCTCCTGTACAAGCCTGGACTAGAGATTGAACCCACACCCTAGGCATGTGCCCTGACTGGGAATCAAACCGTGACCTTTTGGTGTACAGAACAGCACTCTAACCAACTGAGCCACCCAGCCAGGGCTCTGTTTGTTTCTTTCTTGGGACTTCCATCTCTCTACTTTCATTGCCCATTCATTCTTGCATGCTGTCTACTTTATCTGTTAGAGCCCTTAGCATATTAATCATAGTTGTTCTATGTTCCTGGTCTGATCATTCCAACATCCCTGCTATGTCTGTTCTAATACTTGTTCTGTCTATTCAAATTGTACTTTTTGCCTTTTAATATGCCTTGTAATTTTTGCTTGATAGCTGGACATGAGGTACTGGGTAAAAGCAACTACTGTAAACAGGTATTTAGTAATGTGGTGGTGAGGTGTCGGAGATGGGAAGCCTTCTGTAGCGCTGGGATTAGGTCTCAGTCTTTTAGTAAGCCTGGGCCTCTGGACTGTGAACTGCACAAGTGTTTCTTAGTTTTGTTTTGTCTTGCTTTGTTTCCATCCTCCTTAGGTGGGACACAATGGCTAGAGTGAACTGGAATAGAGTACTTCCCGCATCAGACTCTGACATGATCCCCTTGCAGGTTAGGTTCTGGTTAATTAGGTTCCGCTGAGGGCAGGCCTTGTTAAGAACAGAGTTCTCTGGCCCTCATCAGATAGCTCAGTTGGTTAGAGCATCATCACGGTAACTAAGGTTGCAGGTTTGATCCCCAGACTGGGCACATACTAGAATCAACCAAGGAATGAATCAATAAGTGGCACAGCAAATCGATGTTTTTTTTCTCTCTCTAAAAATCAGTAATAATAATAATAAACCAGAGTGCTCTGAAGTACTGTTTTTGACTTGAAGTTGGTTGAATCCATGGATGTGAAACCAATGGATACAAAAAAAGAGAAGGGTTGACTCTAAGTTTTGGAAGTGTCAAGAGTTACTTATATGCAGATTTTCATCTGCTTGGGGGTCAGTTCTTTTAAGTCCCCCGTGTTGTTCAAGGATCAACTCTGTTTCAGAATGGTTTCTTTTCCCCTTCCTCTGCCAGAAACACAAGGAGACTTTTCTCTGATATTTACTGTGAGAATCTGCTTGAGCTGCTAGAGGTAAATCTCACAAAACTATGTCCCCTCCCTCTGCCCACCCTTCCCTCCAAAAGATCAGGTACCCCTGGAGTTTTTAACTCTCAAACTTGTCCACATTGAGCCTCTAGCAATTTATCAATTATAGTTCAGGTTTTCCTACCTCGGCACTGGTTCCTGGGACATATTCTGCTAGTAAGTAAGTCTGTACTCCAGGAAGCTTTGACTCCCTGTGTTTGCCTTCTGTCCATTCTTGGGGGCAGTTCTCCCCTCTCTTACAGAACCGAGAAGAGTTGTTTTGTCAGTCTGTTTTTCTTTGACTTGTTAGACTGAGCAATGACTTCCAAGCTCCTCACATGCTGAGAACGAAATCCTTTCCCTCTTATTTCTCAGCTACTCCTCACTGCATCATGAGTCCTAACACACATGTTCTTCCTTGCCTAGGGCCATTGCTTGGATCCCCGATTCAAGATGTGGCAATAACTTTACATTCCCTGATCATTCATCCTGGTACCTCCTCAACTATGATTTCCGCCTGTGTCTCAAGATGTGTACAAAAGGTATGTAACCACAGTAGTGCTTTTCTCTTTAAGGTGACTGTCCTGACAGTGGTGCACCCTGACCCGCAGACAGCTGTGCTTGTAGGCCGTCCTCGTTCTCTGCATCCTGAGCCTTGTGGTCAGTGAGAGTTTTTACCACGGAGAATCTTCGATTTCTTTAATCACTAGGCTTTTACTTGCAAGATGATCTAAGAACTTACTGTTTAACATAGCTAGCTAGGAAATATCCTTTGATTTTGGCACATAGACAGGTTTCCTTAAGTGGCAACTTTGCCTTCCCCATCCCAGACACAAAGCCACCACACTGTGAGATTGGTCCCAAGGTGCCTACTCTGAAGGGGACTGAGGTGTCATTGTCCTGTGTACAATGTTCCTTGTATCCTGTCTCTTCTTCAATAAATGTCCTGTTTTTCATGTTATATGGCTGATACCTTCTAGACAGGCCTCATATGCTGAAATTCATACATTTTTAAAGTTTTTGATTAAAAAACCATACTTAAAAAATAAAATTATTTGATATTGTTTGCCTAAGCATATAGTTAGAAATATCACCTATAGTTATGATTAAATTGTAAAAAAAACATTTACCTTCTATCATTTTTAAAGTTCTCCTGAAATTGACTTTAATGTTGAAGTACTGGTAACCTGAAAGATGAGTAATGTTTCTAAATTAACCGCAAGCCCCAGTATATTGGCCAGTCCTTCAAAATCTAATATGCCTTCTAAAAATAAAATATAAGTATTTTGGAGTTGGTTAGCCTTTTTATTAAGATCATACTAGAAAACAATTCACTTTATAGGGCCTTACATTTAATCTTTCGTTTTAATTCATTACTTCAAATGAAATACTCCTAATGAGAGTACTCCAGCCCTTGTTAAGCTTTAGCTAGTGGGGAAGCTCCTTCCCTCTGCTTATGAGAAGTTAGTGATGCTTCATATATTTACTGAGCCATCCGCGTTGTGCTTACAGTGCACTGAAATGGACATACAGGATCCGTATGTTTTTCTTGGCCATTAGGAGCTTTAGATTTAAAAGAGAATTAAATATAGCCAATAGCCAAAATATTACATAAACTGGACTAAACCGTAAAAGCTGAGAAGTGCAATTTGGGTAGGATTATTGGAAAGAAATTAATATTTGAGCTGTGATGATTTGGTGAATTTGGGCTCTGTGGGGAGCATTCCAGACAGGGAGAAATTAAAGAG
The DNA here is from genome assembly GCA_004026765.1 of Micronycteris hirsuta. NCBI lineage: Eukaryota > Metazoa > Chordata > Mammalia > Chiroptera > Phyllostomidae > Micronycteris > Micronycteris hirsuta. The sequence goes on from PVJI01032438.1 coordinate 10,793, forward strand.
TCCCTTTAGCTGTAGGTATCAGGTGAAGGCAGGAGAGTAGTGAAAAATAGTGTTGGAAAAGTAGAATAAAGTCAAACTGTAGAGAAACCTTTCAAAAGTATAGGAGTTTGAAGTTTGTTTTTAGAACAGTGATGAATGGTTTTGAAGAGGGCAGTATAATCATTAGAATCCAGGAGGGACTGGAGTAGGGAAGAGCTGGTTCCAGACAGGGAACGGACTGAAGTAGGACCACGGGCATGGAAACAGGAGTGCGATGGGAATGGACCTCTTTCAGACTACTGTTGTTTTGCCATGTATAATGCGGGCACATGTTTTTGGCCCAAACTTTCCAGAAAAAATCTTTCGTTTTATTTTTTTAATTCAGTTTTTATTTATAGTTAGAAGCAAAACTGTTTATCATATTCCAGGGTATTATTGCATACAGATATTGTTATTACTTTCTAGAGTTATACTTTTAACACATAAGCATAAATAAAAATTAAAAACATTTATATAGATACAAAATTAATACTACCCATGTATAATGCTCATCTTTATTTTTCCCTCAAAAATTATAATGGGCCCAAAAGGGTGCATAATAATATATGGCAAAATGTGGGCTTGGGGAAGAGACAGTCAAAGATGCATGTCCAGGTGAAGTGAAGACTGGTGAAGCCATCAGTAGAAATAGGAAAGAATAGACAAGAGGGCTGGGAAAGGAAATGATGAGCTTAGTTTGGGTTGCTGTATGTAGGCTATTGAGACACTGTCCTAAAGTAGGTAAGTGGAGTACAAGGCCAGAACACTCAGAGACTGGCACCTGGGTGAAGTTTAAAGTTTTTGAGGAAGCTATGTAAAGACATCTTGAAGTTCTGCAGTTAGGCAGTGTCGCCAAGGAAAAGATTGTGGAAAGAAAAGAGGACCAAGGACAAATCCATGAGCATAGCATATCCTATTAAAGTTACACAGAACTCAATGCCTCCCTTAGTTGTAGCATTTTTTCCTCTTCATTTTTACCTTTTCCCACTCCATTATTTTGTTCTAAAAGACATGTGAAGTGGCACAAAACTCTCGGTAAGAACTGACAAAATACAGAGGATATAAAGGTTAGGTGTTTACTGTTGACTGTCATTATTTTTAGTAACATTTTCATTCAGACTATTAGATACCTTTTCTATGTCATTTCAGTTGATAATGATTTTAAAGGCTTAATTAGCTATGAAGAACTGGAAGATTGTTTTACTACGTGCTACTTTTTTGAAATTTCTATGATTAGCAGAATATACTCTTCATTTTACTAATCCGTCCATTTTTCATGATTGTGAGAGTCAATGGGTGGGGGGAGAGAAAGCAGGCGCTGAGGCATCAGGGACAGAAAGGTTAGAGACCCAGAAGCGACCTTGACAGTGTAGGTGATGCTGGTGGCCCC
>PVJI01032439.1:0-11917 GCA_004026765.1 Micronycteris hirsuta
GTCTGGGAAGGACTGGTGTTCTTTAAACATTGGGTAGGACTCAGTAGTGAGAACCATCTGGACCTAGACTTCTCTGTGTTGGGAGTTTTGACTTCTCATTCAGTCTCCTCACTAATGATTGGTCTGTTCCCATTTTCTGTTTCTTCCTAATCCGTCCTTGGCAGGCTGCGTGCTCCTGGGCGTTTACCCCTTTCTTGTAAGTTGCCTAGTGGGTTGGAGTACAGCTGTTCATGGTCTCCAAATTTTGAGTGTTATGTATGATATTTTGCTAAAGAAGCTTAAATTTGACCAAAAACTGTTTTAAAAACTTAAAGGATGCCCCTCACTAATAGTCTGTGCCGTTTCCTCTCAGGGAGCATAACCTGGGGCGGAGGCCCGCGGTCTGCGTGGAGCCCCTGCGGGAAGAAGAGCTCTTAGGGTGAGCACCACGCGCCGCGTCTGCTGCCACGGTGGCTGTTGCAGAACGTGTTTGCGTGTCTGTGCGACTGAGAGAACTGACTGTTCAGCCGTCCCACGTGCACACGGAGCCCACAGCGACCTCACAGGCCGGCCCCTGTCCCACCCCGCAGAGGTTCCCTTTGCTGCCGCAGCTCCACCCGTCTCTCCACTCCCTCTTCCCAGCCGGAAGCCCTCGGCTCCTTCTCCCATCGCCCCCAGCCCCTCTCCGCCTGCCAGCATCACCGCTTCTGCTTCTGCCACGCTGGGGACCCTCTCCCGGCTGCCTGGCTGCCTACCCCAGGGCTCTGCTGTAGGCTCAGAATGGGAGCTTCCCCTCCATCTGCGCCAGGACTGAAGGGAATAGAAGTAAAGAGGGTTCCCCACTAGCATGTAGGGTTCAGGGGAAACCTCGCCTTAGAAAATGATCGAGTTGGAGGGGAAGCTTCGCCCATCACGCCCCCTCCTGGGTATCAGGCATTTCTCATTTTGTTTGTTTTAAATCTGACCTGTGCCTGCTTTCTGGTGCAGCCCTCAGGACATGCTGCTGAGGACGAGGCTGCGCCTCCCCGGCGAGCGGGCGTACGCCCCGCCCGCGGACATGGTGTGGGATGCAGCCTGGGGCACGGCCAGCTCCTTGCGGCAGCGCGTGGCTGACTTCTACTCGCTTCCCGTGGAAAAAACCGAAATTGCCAAATACTTTCCGGACAAGTTTGAGTGGCTTCCGGTGTCCAGCTGGGTACGGTTGTGGGGCTCCCTCGGAGAAGCCGGCCTTCCTGGCCTGGGGAACAGCTTCCCTCGGGTTGTTCATGGGTAGGGAGTTTAGGAAGAACTTGAGCTTGTTTTATTTATCCAAGATGCTTGCTTTTCCCATAGAACCAGCAAATGACCAAGAGGAAAAAGAAGAAAAAGCAAGATAATTTGCTGGGGGCGCCCTATTACCTGAAGGACGGGGACACTGTCGGTGTCAAGGTCAGTTGTTAGCATCAGATTCACCACCTGACAGAACACCAGGTCAGGTGACTCGGCAGGTCTTCCCAGCCCACACACACAGTCCCATTCACACAGGCTGTCCCAGCGCGGAAGCAGAGAAAGCAGACGACTCATTTCAAGAGGCCAGTGGGACCTCAGCACCAAAGGCTCAGCATCGAGTCTGACTCGGACAGCACGCTGCCGGGGCCTCGGCGCTGTGCCGGCGCCGTGGGGTCGAGGACGTGCCTGTGCGCGGTCAGGCCGTGTCCTTCTGCTCCCAGTTGCTCCGAGTTCCTTTCTGAGCCCTGCGGGAACTCTGGGTTCTTAATGCTAAACTTCCTCTGCCCTGCGGAGTCAGCAGTGGTTTCTCTCCTTGAATCGGGCGGCGTGGCCCCGCCGCACACGTGTGTGCTTGACACGTATGCCCCGCCACACACGTGTGCTCGACACGGGCTGTCCTCACACCCCACAGGCAGACCTGGTTTGCTGTCGTATCACAATATTTTTACATTAAGGTTAATAAATCATTTTAATCCTTAAATTAACTATTAATTTATTGATATCAAATTACTGATTTAATGTAATTCTTGATTTAGTAATTAATATTTTTGTATGAAGGGATGAGGATTCCCTTGATCACCACTTCTAGTCGCATTGGACTAAACAATGTGACCAACATAATATGACCCTCCTGCCCCCAAAAAGAAAAGTAAATAAAAAATAGACAGTCCAGAAAAATTTTAAAAGGAAAGTATGAAACTGTTTTACGTTCACATGCTAGAAGGGAGATTCAAGAGACTACAAGTAAACCATCAGATGTGTTAAGGTTCCAAAGATCAGTATTCACGGAATCCCGAGGTAACGGCCTGCGCCGGCACAAAGCCTTCCCAGACCCCCGAGAGCGTGAGGAGTCGCTGTGGCGGCCGAGCCGTGCGCGATGGCCAGGCCTGCGCCCGCTCCGGGAGGGGAGGCTTGTGGGGCCGGCGGCAGCCCCTCCCTGAGCACGTGTGGGGTCGTCCAGTGGGAACTGGACGGAGTGGACGGAGTAGAGCAGGAGCGTGTGGGACAGCCACAGGCTCGAGAGCTCGGGTGGTTTTGAAGAAGAGCCTGGTCAGGGTCTCCGGCCTGCCAGGTGTCAGGTGACTGTGGCTTTGGGGTAGACAGAGCCCCAAAACAGACCCCCACAGACGACGAGGACACTGCAGGGGAGCCGCGCCCCATCGGCCCTTTGCGGGCCCCTCCCAGCGGGAGCGTCTGCAGCCACAGGCCAAGGTCAGGTGACTGCGAAGTCCCTTCTGCTCTGCCTGCCACTCGCTCGCTGTCATCACACACAAGGTTCACTGTCCGTTGTCAATCTAGTTCATGTAAACGCAGGTGTCTCCTTATGTTGATTTAGGTAATTTTTTACATAAGTCACCTAAATTTTTACGTAAATTTACATACGCTTACTAAACACAGGCTAAAAAGATGTCTGAACGTGTAGCTCATTCCTTGTTTTGAAATATAGAATCTCCTGGTTGAAGAGGACGACGATTTCGGAACAGTCAGAGACGACGTTGGGAAAGAAAGCCAGACACGGCTCACTCTGGGGACAAGGACAAGGTAACGGGTCCTCACTGCCACCGCCGCCGCTCGAGGCCGCAGCCCGGCTGGGCGCTCGCGGCAGGGCTGGGCCCCGGGAGGAGCAGCGGGGTTCGCGTCCCTGAGCGGGTGGCCCCGGGACCTCTGCTCCACCATCGTCCTCCTCGCTCTGAAGTGCAGACTCTCCTGGCTGAAGACACACTTCCCGGGTCTTTCCCTCAGACACAGGCCTCAGTCGCTGAGAACAGAGGCAGCCCCACTCTCACGCGCTGTGCCCTGGGCCCCCCCCCACTCCGCCACAGGAGGCTCAGACCCTCCTGGCCCCTCCCTGCCGTTCCAGAGTGGGGCCCTGCTCTCGGCCACTCCACCCACACCATCCGAGTCCCTCGCCCTGGGAGACTCGCTCTGTCCTTCTGTGCAGTCGGCTTGCTCTCTGGCCTCCAGATCTCCCGGAGCATGCTCGGAAAGCCACACTTCTGTCCCCAAGTGCCCAGACCCGCTCTCACCACTGTGGTCCACAGCATCACCCCCACAGGGCACACCAGGGGCGTCATGTCCTCCTTGCCTGGGGGACACTGTCCGTGACTGAGAGTGGGTGACTGCTCTGTCTCCTGCAGCCAGGAAGCCCTTCGTGTGCGGAGCAGCGACATTTTCGCCAGTGCAGAGACGCCCGGCCAGCCCCATAGAACAGAAGCTTCTCTCTCCATCCACGTCGGGAGTTTCAGATAGCGCCGGCCCCGCTGACACCCCGTGGGCACGGCACCGGTCAGAGCTGGGACCCGGGAGGCGACGCCCCAGCCGGGTCAGCAGCAGGCGCAGGGCTGAGCCCCCGCCTGTCGGCTCCGCGCGTGCAGCTGCCGCCTGGTGCACACAGACGCCAAGCCGCCACATCGTTACCGTCAAAGGGATGGTGTCAGGCCAGGCAAGTGCACCTTATCACCACGCTGCACAGCACACCTGCCTGCGGGGGGCTCGCATGGACCGAGCCCTGTCTCCCAGTGCGGGTCAGACGCTGCCCCCACGCCACACCTGCCCCCAGCCGCACCTGTTGTGAGGAAGTGTCCAAGTTCTGCATTAACCGCGGGCAGCCTGCATACAGTGGCACACGCTGACCTCTGAGCAGTGTGCCCTGAAGTGCACACCCGCCCCTCCCCCACGCCGGCCTCTGCGCTCCCTGAGGGGCGAGCCAGGCTCGCTGTGTCCTGGTCCCCACACAGCGCACGGCGCCCCCACGGTCAGCGATCACAGTGTCCCCACTGCTGCAGCTGGAAGCCCAGGCCAGAGGCAGGCTCTGGACCCACGAGCCTCGGGCGCTGAGCTGCCCATCCTGAGAAGCCGTGATTAAAACAGAAAAAGGAAATGTAAGCAAAGGTGCTTTTCCTTCTCATTCAGCATGGATGGCTAGCTGGCAGATTTAAAGGGCTTAACCAGTATTTGTGACAAATACAGCGTCTCTGTTACTGAATCGACACGTGGGACACTCAGGTGAGCCACTTACACTCGGTCCCCAGCGGGGTCCTGAGGCAGTAAACCCTTCACTTGCTTACCTCCGGCCGGGCTCCGCGCGGGCGCGGCTTCAGCAGCTTCCTCAGCGGCCCTTTCTCTCTGGCGTCGGGCTGGCGCGGGCGCTGCGGGGCGGGCAGGAAGTGGCAGGCAGAGACCAGGTCTCGCTCCCGGGGGGAAGTCAGTGCTGCGCCCACGCGGCTTCTCCGTGGAGCGGGACGTGACGCGCAGCGGCCTGCTCTTGCCGCCTGTGCCCCTCCAGCCCGTGAGAACCTCAGCCTCCGCGGGGCGTCTGCCCGCCGTCGGGTCTCGGGCCCTGCGCTCACTGTGCCCCGCGGTGCGCCGGAAGGGGCGGGCCTTGGGCGGGCGGGCTGCCCTCCTGCCCGCCAGCGCTCGGCGGTCTGGGGACACTGGCACGCCGGTGTCGTGCGGGTCTGTGACGACCCGGCACGTGAGCGCTGGGTGTGTCTGGAAGCCCAGCTCTCTACACAAACTCCAGTTCCTTCGACCGTACCTGACACGCCTCTTCGCCGTGCCCCTTCGTGTCGTTTTAAGCTAATGACGTTTTAATGTCGTAACAGAAAAGCTTTGCTTTGGAGAAGCCGGAGGCCTCACCGCAGGGGACTTACCAAGGCGAGCCCCAGGCCCGGAGCCTCCGGGTGTCTGCGCTGCTGTGCTTGCTCCCTTCCTTCCTTTGGTTAAACTCGGGGCTGGGCGGGGCCACGGAGAGAGCGGGCCGGTTTCGCAGAGAGGACAGAAACCGCTCTTCAGGCCGCCCATCTCTGCCAGCTGACCGCCCCGTGCCCCGCCTGGCCTCTTCCCCAAGCGCACGTCAGCTCCTGGATGAACACGGGTTCTATTCAGAAATAGTGGATCGGGACCAACTCAGAAATAACAGAAGCAGGTTTGGGTTTTAAAGAAGCTCAGACTCCTGGAAAATCCATGTTGGGAGAAACTGGCAGTGCTGCGGCTCTTCTTCCTTCTAGGGAACTAGGACCGGCCGCAGGGCAGCATTGCACAGGTCACACCTATTCAACTGCGGCCTTTCCTGCAGAGGCGGAGGGGACAAGAATCCCGGTAACACAGCTAGTCCACCAGTCGCCCGTGTCCCTCTCCAAAGGCACCAATGTTGAGGCCCACCAGCCCTGCTCCCACCCGGGTCCCGGGTCTCAGGGGATGCACTGCCCCACGGGTCAGCCTGTGGCTAAGTGGCAAATGCACAGCCAGCCCGGACCCAGTACAGCGGGGGCGGGGCGGCCGCGGTGAACCCGCTCTCCTGGGAAACGGGGGAGACGCAAACGCAGCGGTCAGGCGCCCAGACAGCAACCTGACCGCACCGCCTCCCTCCGCCGGCCGCCCTGTCTTGCCTCAGGAGGTCTCGCACATCCACTGTCCCCGTGGGCACACCCGACATGCGTGTCCTAGAGGCCTGGGGACCAACCTGCTTGGAGCCAGGAGAGCACAGGCTTTTATTCACCAGCTCAGGGCTGGCTGCCACCGTGGTTTCCTCCCAAGCTCAGGAGACTCGCCACTGGATGGGCCTCTGCCGACGGCGTGAGGGGAGAGCCTTCCCTGCCCAGCCGGCCGCTTGTCGCCCACGTGTCCGCAGCCTGTTCCTGCTTCTGCGATGGACACCTTGAAGGCTGTGCCTGGCTCCTGCCGGGTGCAGCCGCCAGTCCCGAGGCCGGCACCCTGGCTGGGCTGGGCGGTCAGAGCTGCGGTCCCGGCCTGGGCCGCTCCCCTGTGCCGCCCACCTCGGCGCTCAGCCCACGTCTCCACAGAGGCCGCCGCAGTGTGCCCGGTCCGCTCCGCTCGGACGTTTCCTCTCACTAGTTCACTCCTCTCTTGCACGTGTCTCTGGCCTCACACCTGCGGAATGGGTGTAACTCATGTCTCTATATGTTTTCACTTTCCCCATACAAAATCACTGCCTAATTCCACCGTCAACAGAGATGAGGACTGTTATGGAAGGGATTAGGTTCAGCTGTGAGACAGAAAACTAGACAAGTAGTTTCCTGCTCACCAAAAAAATATGAGGGGAAATCCAGGACTCTATGGAGACAGGCCATGGTGACGTCAAAAAGGAGTGGCTTCTCTGCCCACCATCCTTAACACAGTTCTGACCTCAAAGACATTCCATGGCCCAACATGGCTGCTGGAGGCCCAGCCTTCATGTCTACCCTCCAGGCCAGCAGCAGAAGAAAGGGAGGCATGCTCACATATTTATAAGGAAACATTCTGGAAATCTAAGTTAATACTTGCATTTTGTTGACCAAAAGCAAGTCACATCACTGACGCTTCAGAGGAGACTGGAGAACTCAGTCACATCTGCAGGGGCATGTTTGGACACGGTGCGCACCCCTCCCAGCAGTAACGCAGGAGGGAAAGAAAACTAACGTTTGCAGGCAGCAGCAGCGGCTTCCACAGGAGCCGAGCGAGAGTCTGGGGTTTGCATCCAGAGTTAGAAGACGAAGCCCAGGGCTAGCATGCGGGTGACGTGAGGCCTTGGGCGTACCCTTTAAGGGCACCCAAAACCTCAGTAAGCAAGCTAGACCGTTTTCAGTACAACATTTTTAGAAATCGGAATTAGTGCAGAAAAGTCAACAATGAACAAAAGCAGCAACACGCCCAGTCACGCAGGCCTGGGTATTATCTTCAGAGAAGGCCTCCTGAAGCCCCTCTGCTTCCACAAGCCCACCCACGCCAACCTCGGCCGGCCCCTCCCAGGGCAGCGATAGTAAGAGCAGCTGCAGGCTGGGGTGGCCAGACCCCCAGCAGCCAGAGCGCCAAGAGCACCCGAGCACCCCGCGAGCGGGAGAGCGAGGCCTTTGCTCTGAGGATTCACAGGGTTGGTGGGATGGGAGGAAACAGTTGCACATCGGTTAACGGGTACACGTGGTGCCGGCTTTCCTGGGGGCATGACTACTAAACCTGGGTACACGCGGGGTCTGTCAGCCCGAACCCTTACCTTGCTCCAGACCCCATTCGTTCACCGTGTTGTAAAACAGGTGTGTGGCAGGAGGCAGTGAACTGCAGCTGGGGCTCTTCCCCAAAGGGACTCCTGGGCTGCTTCGGGCGCCGCGGACCTCCCGCGTTCCTGGCCCTGGGGTGAAAGCTGTTTCAGAGGCCGTGTTTCCCAGACAGCGAGACGCTGTGTAGAATTTCAAGGACTTGCCAGCATAGGAGTTGAGGACAGAGTACGTGGTCCCAGTATCATCACGAAAATCAGTTTTCTCACCTGCCACATCAAGAGTCACCCAGGGCTCCACCTTTGGTAGAGATCGAGATGCTGGTGTGGGCTGGGGCCGCCCTGCTCCCCGGGCACCCTCAGTCCTCCAGTGCTGCCACGGCCGTAGGAGATGACCCCTTGCCGCTCTGGGAACAGGGCCAGCTACCTTCCGGTGCCAGGGGTCGAGGTCTGTTCCTCTGCACTTGGAACATGGCCCTGGGGGTGGTTCGGTGCATTCTTCTGCCGAGTGTCCAGGGCATTTGCACCTAAAGCACGTTTGATGCTTGTGCGCTCCATGCCTTTGTGGCTTTCCCGGCTTACCGTCAGGCGGCTGGCCATGGCCGGCGTTGCCACTAGGAGCTACTGCAAGTAGCTCGGCCTGTCTCTCCTCCAGGTCTCAGTTGATAAAGACCGAGAAGGTGACATTCATCAGCTGTGCCCAAGGGCTCTGGGGCCCCATTTGTACTTTCTGACACTTCATACAGGTACCAGGGGCTGCCTGGGTGATAAAGTTGCTCTGTGAACACCTGCCCCTCCGGAGACGGTGGGTCTGTATCCGGGTATTTCTGAAAGGCCACCACTGTCTGTTGCGGAAGAGTGCGGGGTTCTCTTCCCCTCCTGTTACCTCCTTAACCTTATCCTAACTCGCTGGCCTTCTGTCTGATGCAGGCCCTCATTCCAGCCAATAAGCACTGTGTCATGGCGGGTTTACTTCCGCTCCCTCCCGGGGTACCAGAGTCCCGGCTGGGCTCTTGATCTGGGACAGCCTCGCCTCACACTGCCGGGGTCTCCAGTCTGTAGCTGATCTGCACGTTTGCGGGCCCTTCCCAAACTAGTTGCTTTTCTTGTGGAGAGCAACACGTAGTTAGAACTCTAGAAAGGTCTCTCCAGGCCATATGAGGGCAAGGGTTAAGGCGCAAAGTTGTTAATGAAGCGTGAGGATCCTCAGAACAGTTTCCTAGCCTTTCGTTGCACTGCTGCAGGTCGGCTATTGAGAAAGGCACGTGTACCTGAGCAGGGCCTTCTGCACCCGCTACTTCTCCGGGGCAGGAGGCCGGAAGGGGCAGGGAGATGGGAGGTTCATTCCCCGTACGCCCGCTGGACTGGGCTTCTCCTGCCCCGGTAACTCTGGGTGAGTGGGTGAGTCAGGTGGAGAAGTTGTCGACTCAGGGGCTGAGGCCTCGGGGCTCTGAGGCCCGCGAGGTTCCCCCTGAGGGACAGGCAAGGAAGCCCCCCCTGTCTCCCCACCCCCCAGACAGGTGGCAGAGCCTCCCTTGCTCCCCTCTGAAAGACAGGGGTGGGACTTAAAAGGGGGTCATCTAGAATGTCATTGGGAGACCCCAGGGTAGATGTTTCCTTTGACCTGGAACGAAGAGAGGGAGCTGAGACACCACAAAAGAAGCCCGGACGCAGGGCAGCTCCGACCCCTCGCACTGCCTCCGACAGCACAGAGGTCACTGGAGTAGGTGTGTAATCGCTGCTCCATTTCCGGGTCGTGTCTCCCTCGCTCCTAACTTACACCGAGGCCAAGCTGTGTTACACGAGAAAATCAGTCTCTTTTTCTTGAGACTCTCGGGGTCAAACTTACCCCACTTTCTAAGGATGCATCCCAACGGGGATCCTGGGGGGATAGAGGGTGTATTTCCCATTCGGTGCGTGGCGCACCTCGGGAAAGAAAAAAAGACTAGAACTCCTGGACTTGGAGGGGCGTCCCCCTGCCGCTTCTCCAGGAGCCGACTAGTGGGATGTAGGGCGTCCCGTTTTTCCCACCGTGAAGCTACCAGACGCCTCTGGCAACACGGAGCACAATGCACTGGCCGGCCACGAGCGAAGCTTGCCACGGGCTATGTATCCACTTGGCTGCTGGTGGAGTCGGCAACTTTGATTGAATGGACCCTTTCTGCAGGTCTCAAGGCTTTTATAAGTTTGGCTCCTCCCCAGGGCGGAGTCGGGGAGGAAACGGCACTAGTAGTTGGGTGTGTTTCCTGCAAGGACTGGAGGCCGAGACAATACTGTTCAATCCCGTAAGAGAGGCCCCTGCTGTGGCGAAGTATCTGCCGCCTATATGGCTCCGAGCCGCTCCCGTCTCAGGATCTATTGAGCTTCAAACACAGAAGTTGCCTAAGAAGGCAGGCAGGGCTGCCGCTGTGAAAACTCCAGAGGCTGGGGAGGGAGCTGGGAAGGCGGCTGCGATCACAGGCTCCAGCCTCAGGGGGCGGCTCTCCTGGAAAACGGCCGTCCAGACAAGGGAAAAGCCGCCATAAGCGGCGGTTTCTCAGCTCCTCGGAAACCCCGAGTGCTGGGGTGGCCGCCCCCGTGCTGCTCAGCGCGGAGGCTGGAAGAAACGGCAGAGACGTCGGCGCAGGGCTCAGGCGCAGCTGAACCAACCGCCTGAGTTAAACTGCGGGCAGGTCCCCAGCAGGGGGCGCGCGAGAGGCAACCGCACACGGATGTCTCTCTCCTTCGCCGCCTTCCCTTCCACTCTAAAAATACGTAAACTTTTTAAAAAATGTCACTTTCCCCACAGCATTGGAGAGGCAGGCGCCCTGCTGTTTTGGAGTAACGAGTTAACTACCTTTTCCTTCTCAGTAGCTCCTAGGTCTGGAAGTCCAGTGTTCCAAGACCTTATTTCCTCATTTTTCTTTCCGAGTTCTACAGTCTGAGAAGGGGCGAGACTTTTCCCTCCGCGGGCATAGCGGGGCGAAGCCCAGTTTGAAGCTGAACTTGAACGCAAGGCTTGGGTTGGACAGGTCAGGAAAAGCAGCGCCTCCTGCTGGACAATAGCGATCAAAGGCATGGTTTTAGGGGATTATTAGATGGCTGCTGGGCTGGAAAACACGGCAGTTACTTTGTAAAGCAGGGAGACACGGGAGTGGTCAGAGGAGAAGACGACTCAGGAGTGAGGCAAATTTGAACGAAAAGGCCTAGTTAGGAGAACGGCCTGGAAAAAACCAAGACTTCCCACTACAGGCTACAACCTTGCTTTCTCTTCTCGGAGACTCCACCTAAGTGGGGCGTGTGCTGCAGGGATGGGACTGTGATCGCCTTCCAGGGGGCCTCCCGTTGCTGGGCTTCTGCTTGCGGCTGGCGGGAAACCTAGTGTTCTGTCCCGGCCCACGTCCCAGCTGATCCTCTCACCGGTGTCTTTGTTGTGGCGAGTGCCCTTGTGCCCGCGGGGTGTGGCGATTTCTGGGAGCGAAAGCAAGACATTTACCCAGCAGAGGCATCCTTGCTACAGTTCCCGCAAGGGGTATTCCGATGCAAGCTGAGCCGCTAGAAGCCCCCTGGGGTGGAGAGGCTGCAAGCTCAGGACAGGCAGTGACGCAAGCCGACTTCGCCAGCCAGGTTTGGAGGCAGAAGCGGCTGAAGAATCCAAGCAGTGGGTCCAAGTGTGCTGTTCATGAGCAGGGCTGCGGAAGGCCGTTGTTGCCCCTCTGGTCATCGCCACCTCTCTCACGTGTCTCGGCTCCTCCCCTCTGAAACAGCCGGCGGGCTCGGAGTGCTGGGTGGCCAGCCCTTATTTTGCAAGTCCCCAGAGGTGGGTGTTCCCTGCGAGGCCCCCGCCATCTCAGGGACTGACTGGACACCTCCGCGAGGCCCCCTCTCACATAAGGACGCCCGAGAACTCAGGCCAGAAGAAGGAAGGCCCTCTTTAGTCTCCGGAGCCCGGGGAGAACCGGAGCACCCATTTCGGATGTTTCTACCTCCGAACTAGGCCTAGCGCGTCGGAGTGCCCCACCCCCATGGCGCAGCTTCTCCTCGATCCCGAAGGGGAGAACACAGGACAGCCTTGCCTGTGAGACCAAACTCACGGCTGGGGACAAGGGGTGGGGTCCAACTCAGGGTCCCGGGTTTCGGCACCAAATCTGTTGACAGGAGAGACCTGGTTCTTCTTGCTGACTTGTGTAAAGAATTACAGATCAGCAAATCTATTAGCGTGTAGTCAGTTTACTAGTGGTCCGTCCCCATGGAAGAGAGCAGGACTGGGTAGAGTGGGGGGTGAAAGGCAAAGTTTTAGGGCAAAGCAGGGCAGCAGAAGACCAGGGTGGCAAGTCCCCGGGGAGCCTGAGGCTGGGTGGCCAGAGAGCCAAGAGCGCCCTGAGAGAGTCCTTTGCACTGAGGACCATATAGTTGGTGGGATAGGAGGAAAAAGTTACATATTAACGGGCAAACGTGGTGCCAGCTTTCCTGGGGGGG
>PVJI01032440.1:0-12199 GCA_004026765.1 Micronycteris hirsuta
TTATTATATGAAATGTTAAAGGGATTTATATAAGGTATGGAGGGATATCAACAGGGGAGGGGGAGGGGGAGAGGGGGGAAAAGGTGCAGAGAATAAGTAGCATAAACGGTAGGTAGAAAACAGAAAGGGGGAGGTTAAGAATAGTATAGGAAATGTAGAAGACAAGGAATTTATGTGTATGACCTATGGACAAAAACTAAAGGGCAGGGAATGGGAGTGAGGGGGTGGAGGGGAAGAAAGGGGGGAAATGGGACAACTGTAATAGCATAATCAATAAAATATATTAAAAAAATAATGAAAGAAAACTTCCCTAATTTGTTAGAGGAAATAGACATGCAAGTCCAGGAAGCACAGGAAGTCCCAAACAAGATGGATGCAAAGAGGCCCACTCCAAGACATATTATAATTAAAATGCCAAAGATTAAAGATAAAGAGAGAATCTTAAAAGCAGCAAGAGAAAAGCAGTTAGTTATCTACAAGGGAGTTTCCATAAGACTGTCAGCTGATTGCTCAAAAGAAACTTTGCAACCTTCTAGGGATTGGCGAAAAATATTCAATGTCATGAAAAGCAGGGACATACAGCCAAGATTGCTCTACCCAGCAAAGATATCATTTAGAATTGAAGTGCAGATAAAGTGCTTCCCAGACAAGAAAAAAATAAAGGAGTTCATCATCACCAAACCATTATGATATGAAATATTAAAGGGATTATTAAAGAAAAAGAAGAAACTCAAAACTATGAACAATAAAATAGCAATAAATACACATCTATCAACAACTGAATCTAGAAAAACAAACTAAGCAAACAAGAAGAACAGAGACAGAATCATGGATATGGAGAATGTTTTAATGGTTGCCAGATGGAAGGGGTCTGGGAGAATGGGTGAAGAGGTGAAGGGATTAAGAAGTACAAATAGGTAGTTACAGAATAGCCATGGGGATGTAAAGTACAGTATAGGACATGGAGTAGCCAAAGAACGTATACACAGGACCCATGTGAAAATGGAAAGCTGGTGTTCATGCCGCCTGTCATTACCAGAACCAGTAAGGAGAGACAGGGATTGAATCTTTACGGCACTTTATTCTGATGGCCGGTGATCTGAGAAGATGGAGGTTTTATGCCCTAACAGACCGCTTTATTTTCCATTTCAAACCGATCGTGTTTATAAGGAGAAAAAGGTGTAGGTAAGGGGTTGGGAATGCAGGGGGAAAGTTAATCAGATAAAAGCTGCCGCATTCTTTCATCTGGGTCCTGGGCGGTGGTCTGTAGCTGTGTCCTGGGTGGTGGACATCTCACTCTGGAGGACAGTGGCTCAGAGACCATCGTCACTGCCTGCAGTCTCCTGGGCACAAAGGTGGACCTGCCTGTGGTCTCCTGGAGTCAGGGTGGGCCGTACCTGCAGTTCCTGGAAGAACAGCTTTCACGTGCTTTGATTACTAAGCTTATTAGCCATTACCTGAAACTAAAATTTTCCAACTCTTGAGTCTCCCATCACATGGACATGAACAATGGTGGGGGCATTGCCTGAGGGAGTGGGGGTACTCGGTGGAGGAGCCAAAGGGGGAAAAATCAGGGCAACTCTAATAGCATAATCAATAAAATAAAATTTAAAAATAAAAATAAAGAAATTTTTATTCTGTAATGTAAAGCTATTTTTCATGTAAGTGCAGTTGGCATACAATATTATATTAGTTCAGGTTTACAACAAGACGCTCCTTTTGCCTTTTTGGCTCTGGAATCCTTCAGGAACCAAGGACAAAAGACCAAATATTATAACAAAAGATGCTCCTATTGCTCTTGTCAAGCTTGGGAAATTCTAAGGGTTTCAGGGGCTCTGTGCCAGAAACAGGAAGAAGAAATATGTATTGGTCTATTTATACATAGAGAAATGTATATGTGTATATAAACCAGTATATATTTCATAGAAGTCTCAATAGTACAGGCTGCTTTGGCCCTCTCCTGAAATCAGCAGAGCACTTGCTCCCCAATAAATGACCAGTCTATTGCCCTTAAATGCTGTAGTAATTAGGACAGACCAGCTGCTACAACAAACAACCCCCCAAAATATGTAAGGCTCACACACAACAGAAATTCCTTTGTGTTAGGTAAGGGTAGCGAGCAGGTGCATAGCATTCTTCCATGCAGTCGTTCAGGTACCCAGGCTACTGGAGGAAACTGAGGCCCATAACAAGACAAGTAGCAGAGTGGGGGGACTAGAGCATAGGCAGCCTGCTGTGGGCCTAGAACCCAGTGTGTAGCCATGCTGAGCCCAACACCAGCTGCTTAGGTTTGTTCTAGTGTGGACGGAAAAGGGGCCACACACTAACCCTGACAAGCTCAGGGAGGCCTGCATGGCGGGCCCTACACACCCAGAGACCTACGGTAACCGCGTGGGGTGGTCTGAAATTAAATCTCCCTAACTCTTGGTAGGTAGTCCTGTCCTAGGCTAGTATTTTCCTTGACAAAGATCAACCTTTACCTTAGCTGAGCCTGTCTGTTGTCTTTTCATATCTGAGATAACATGGCTTTGAGTAACCCTTTTTTCCAGACTCCTCAGGGCACAACCTCCCCCAGAACACAGACCGCAGAACCCCGCATTGCTATCTCATCCCCCCACCTCCCCACCATCTCTGTGTGCTGTAAATGTTCATGGTTAACCTGTACCCACCAATGTAGAAGAGGTATTTGTCTCTTTGTTTTCTTCTTTATCCAATCTCAGAGGGTTCTCTGCTTTGCTTTCACCCACCTCCCTAATCTATCACCAATGAATTTCATGTAACCTCCTCCTTTGATTGTAATGTATAAAATATGGTGCAGCCCTGGCTGGTGCAGCTCAGTGGATTGAGCGCCAGCCTGTGAACCAGTCGCCGGTTTGATTCCTAGTCAGGGCACATGCCTAGGTTGCAAGCCGGGTCCCCAGTTGGGGGTGTGTGAGAGGCAACCACACATTGATATTTCTTTCCCCCTCTTTCTCCCTCCCTTCCCCTATGTCTAAAAGTAAATGAATAAAATCTTTAAAATCAATAAATAAAATATGGCGTAGAACTGACATTTTCTGAAGCATTTTCTCAATTTGTTGAGATTTTGCTTCAAGGCAATTCTTGTCAGTTGGGCTCAAATAAAGTTTTAAAAATTCTCTACAGGTTTGGACATTTCTTACATCAATGCTAGTTTCATAATTGTTGTATATCTTGACCCTGTATCATGAGGGTCATCTTTATCAAATCAAGCACAGTGCTGACTATGTTCATTTCATGTGTAAAATATTTAAAGTAAGTAGAAGGTTGAATGAATGAATGAATGAATGAATGAATGAATGAATGATGACTACTATAATGTGACTTCAGTTCTTCCTTTTGCATTGTGGGGAGGGGGGAGAATTTCCTCTTCCCTTTTCTGGTTCTTTTGGCTGATTGAATAATGAAATTGACATAAGACAGATTAACAGGAAAAAATCTAATTTTGTGTGCACGAGATCCTACATACTGAGAAGCTCAGAGGCAGAAAGGTAGAACGAGGTGTATGTGGCACCCTGCACCAGGGAGTAAGATGAGCCTCAGAAGGAAAGAGGGTCATTCGCAGATCTGTGAGAGCAGATGCTCAGTAATTAGATGTTTACCCTGCCACATAGATAGGTCAAAAAGGTTTTCTCTGGTAATAATCTTTTTTATGGGTAAGGCTTCTAATTTAAATTCTTCTAGGTAGTAAAGAGGGGGAACAGAAGTTTCTCTTGAGCCCCAAGTTCTCGATTACCTTTAGCTCAAAGCAACCCACGCACAGCACACGCACACCTAGGGCACCTTGTCCTGAACCCTGCGCCATCTACACTTCCTTAGAGCCGTCTTCACTCTAAATCACCTCAAATCCTTTCAGAGAGCAGCTGGATTATAATATGAAATAAATCAGAGGGTTAAAAACGAGAGGCCCAGTGGAACCAAAATAGACAGGACACTGAGCTGTCCGGTTATGTCACCGGGGCGTGACACCCTTAGGAGAGTCAGGACCCACGTCATTCTGTGGCTCTGCTTTTACCCTCTTCCTCGCTTCTTGCTTTAATGCCGTGGCTGTGGGTTTTGCAATCTGCGTTCCCAAGCACAATTCAATCCAATCCAATATTGATGTACCAGTTTCCTGTGGCTGCTGTAACAAATCACCATAAACTTGATGGCTAAAACAACAGAAGCGTACTCCCTTGCAGTCCTCGGGGCTCTGGGGGAGAGTCCGTTCCTTGCCTCTTCCAGCCTCCAGGGGCCGCCTGCAAGCTGTGGCTTACAGCGGCCTCACTCCAATCTTCTAGGAGGACAGCGTCTTCACTTCCCTTCTCCGCTCTCTGTCGAATCTTCTTGGCATCCCTCTTATCGGGAGGGTACCTGTGTTTGCATTCAGAGCCCACCTGGATAACCTAGGATAATCTCCCAGCTCAAATCCTTAACCAAATCCTATCTGCAAAGACCTGTTCTTTCCTGTGTGAGGAGACCTTCACAGGCTCCACAGGCTAGGACACGGATAGCTTTCATGGACACGTTGATTCGGTCAGCATTCAGTCCTCAGCCATTCACGGAATGTTTGCAGGGGTCTTCATTCAGTCCTGGGAATACGCCCACAACTATAAACTAGGGTCCTTGATTTTAATACAGTAAAGTTGATTCTTCCCCCACCTCCACCCCCTCTAGAAAGTGTCCGTATCAGTCAGGATCCTGTCAAGAAAATTGACGCTGCACTAGCTCTGTTAACGGAGAGAACGTAAAATAGGACACCGGTTGAAGAGGGGCTGGAGCACTGAAAAAGCACGAAGGGGACACGGAGGTCGCACACAGGTGTGTTACTCAGGCAGGGCTGGGGGACAGAAGGGAGATCCTAAAAGCTTGGCAGGGGCAGCCCTTGGAGGTGAGTTTTGGACCTCTGAGGCGGGGTCGTGTCCAGCTGCTACTACTATCCCAACGGCTCAGAGGAGGGGCTCCCAAAACTGGGACTCAGACCTCCGTGGAGAGGAGATGCTGTGTGACTGGTGGGAGTGTCTCAAGGGGTTGTGGGGGCCTGGGGCCCAGGCTCCCGAAACAAGCTGGAGGCTGAGGCCAACCCTTGCTGCCTGGGGTGATGTGTCCATTGCTGACAAGTGCACAGGACAAGTCCCAACTCTGCAGTACCCCTCTAGTGCCCCTCTAGTGCCCCCTGCTGGCAGGACCTCACAGGAAGCCAACCGACCTGAGAAATGGGGTGAAGTTCCAGCTCCGACAGGACAGAGCAGCCAGTGGAAGGGTAGATGAAGAGCTGAGAGACAGTAGCGGTCTCCACCCTTTGGCCACTCGGCACCCACACCACCCTCTACCTATATTTGAACTTCCACATAACAACAAAACAACTTTACGCTTCTGCTTAACAAGATAGATGCAACTGTCCTTCAGAAAAATGAAGACACTCTCACCCTTCCCCACAAGGGGACAAAGAACTCCCTGCAGCCATCTCTAAATGATGTTAATTACTCCTGAATTCAATCACAGTTCTAGCTGAATATTCTGTATCTAGAGATTAAATTGTAATGTTAACAGAGGCAGGTTAGTGAAAAAACAGGAAAATCCCCTGGGAAGTGGAACGAGGAAACTGGGACAAATGGCTGAACAAACAAATGGCTGGGACAGCTGAGCAATTAACAGCCAGATGATACAGCAGACCCTGCCCTCCCTAACCACAGATACCTAAGAGCGGACGGTTTAAGTCCCGTAGTCAGGGAGGCAGACAACAAAAACCAGTCAGACGCAGACGAATCCAAGATTCAGGGAAAACTGATCAGAAAAGGACCCCAAAGCTCATTATACCATCATTATAATGAAAATTGACCCACAAGTAAAAAGAGGGTGAAGGGAGACAAAGGCCATGATGCTTCTGGAAGGAACCACATTAGGAAGAAGGTCCCCACCTCCCAAACAGAAGACAGAGTCAGAATTTGATACCAAAAGGCTTGGAAATGCCCCCACCCCTGGAAATGCATAAATTCCCAAGTACTGACCACGTGCACCACTCACTCTCGAGTTGGCCGGCAGCCACTCAGAAGCCACGTGGCGCCCACCCCTGGCCTCCTCTGTTTATCTACCTAAATAAAACTCACTTTGTTCTCTGTCCAACTCACCCTTGAAATTTTTCTGGGGGAGTCAAGAACCTGGAGTTCACCTCACATGCAAAAGGCCCTGGACTGTGCTGGGACAGGGCAGCCCCCACACCGAAGCGGCAGTATTAATAACAACTCTTATGTTAAATAAAAGGGCAACTGAAGACAGAAATGTATTCATCACTCAGTATCCATAGGGGGTTGATTCCAGGACCCTCTCAGATACTAAAATCCAAGGATGCTCAAGTACCTTATATAAAACAACACAGTATTTGCATGTAACCTACACCTTTCCTCCTGTATACTTTAGATCATTTCTATTAGTCATAATACCTAACACTATGTAAACAGTTGTTATACAGTATCATTTAGAATTTAATGACAAGAAGAAAAGTGTATGTTCAGTACCAACTCAACCACTGTAGACCGACCTGCATAGTACACGTCAGCAACAACGTAACTTTGTCTTCCAATAGTCATGAGTCCCTTCACAAAGGAGACACCTTCTGAGAAATTAGTTGTTAGGCTATTTCGTCATTGTGTGAACTTCATACAGTATTGTTGACGTAAGAATGTCTAAACCTATAGAAAAGTTTTATAAGACTTTATTAGAGTTTTTATTTGAGTTTATTAGAGCCAAACAGATATACCTAAAAGCAAGATCTCGACGGACCGAGAAAAGTGCTTACCAGATGGCGGTTTGCAGTTTCTTTTATACATTTGGAATTAAACAGAGAACAGTATGTTGACGAAAGAAATGTCCAAACCTATAGATCACCTTTTTATGAGTTTATTTGAGCCAAAACTGACAACAATTGCCAGGAAGCAAGATTTCAAATGCTATGGAGAATGAGCTTTGTGGCTTCTTTTATGCTTTTGAAATTAAGGCACGAACCTAAGGAAGATTCCATGAAGGTGGAAGAAAGAAAAGTGGGGATTGGATTACAGGAAAGTTAACAAGGTCATGTGCTCTCTTGAGGGCGTCTCAAAGGTTAAACTAGGTGCACAATGAACAATGGGCAGCACTTGCTCACGGCAAAGATGAACCTTTTGCCCGGCTGGTGTAGCTCAGTGGATTGAGCGCGGGCTGGGAACCAGAGGGTTCCAGTTCGATTCCTGGTCGGGGCACATGCCTGGGTTACGGGCCAGGTTGACAATGAGGGCCATGTGAGAGGCAACCATACATTGCTCTTTCTCCCTCCCTTCTCCTCTCTCTGAAAATAAATAAATAAAATCTTTAAAAAAGAAACTGTTAAAAAATTAAAAAAAAAAAAAAAGACGAACCTTTTACTAAAGGAATCATGTGCCTGGGATGAGACTACCCACTGTGACCTGCCCAGTTAGGAATTTATGATCAGATCACCCCGTGGGGTGACTTCCAGAAGGTGCAGAACATTTAGATGGCATCGTAGGGCTTGAAATAAATTCAAACTTTTACAAAAATTTCACAAAAAATTTCCTGTCTGTGTCTACACTGTGCTTTCACAAACCTAGAGGGCACAGCCCACTGCACACCTAGGCTGTGGTATAGTCTATTGCTCTGTAGGGGAGGAAAGATAATTTTTCCTCTATCCTTCTGGGTTCTTAGCTGGGATATACCTATAATAAAAGCCAGATAACAAAAGAAAAACAAATAAAAATTTAATAACATATATATCTCCAATGGAAACTGAGTAACTCACAAAATGGCTCCAAGCACCACATAAATACCATCTTCAGCTAAAGACAAAAGATGTTGGGATGGGGGCAGGCAGTTATGGGAGGTTACCAAAAAAGCACAGTAACAAGGGTAAGGGTGCTCTGGCTGGTGTGGCTCAGTGGGTTGAGTGCCGGCCCATGAACCAAAGGGTCGTTGGTTCAATTCCCAGTCAGAGCACATGCCTGGGTTGCGAGCCAGGGGATAGGGGACACATGAGAAACAACCACACATTGATGTTTCTCTCCTTCCCTTCCCCTCTCTCTAAAAATAAATAAAATCCATTTTAAAAAATAGCATGAGATTTAAAGCTGGGAGCGAGTTTGGGGAGAACAGCGAAGGGTCATATTCTGGAAATGGAGAAAAAATGTCACCAACCCCACCTCCTGGCCCAGTGGCAGGCAGTGTGAGGGAGAGAACTTATCTACCATTGGAGCTTGTAGTGGAGGGAGCAGGGTCCCCAGGCAGAGGCAGTTTCCAGAGGAGCTGAAGCTGAAAGGACTCTTTGTAGAAGACAGATCCTAGGGCCCCTCTCATGCCTGAGTCCAGGGGGTTCTGCGGAGAGTTTCAGGAGTTAGGGGGTGGGAGATGGCCTGGCAAAGGGGAAGGAGGGCCAGACGGGGATTAGACGCAGGGAGAAGGCTGACCAGAGGTAAGCAGGGATTGAGGGTGTAATGAGATTAGTCCCGGTGTCTGCAGCAGAGCAGTGGCTGGGCTGCATGGCTGGTGAGGCTGGCAGGGAGAAAAGCAGGGTGCAGAGAAGTGCATGTAGACATACAGTGCAGAAACAGCCCTGTATATGCGGGGTGGAGATGTCCTGTCAGGGCAGTAATCTGGGTGACCCACTCTTCAAGTCTGGCCAAGGACATGGGGACAATGGGCATTTCCAGATCTCTGACTCCTGACAACCCTTTCCAAGAATTAATTTTTCTTTAAAGTCAGCGGCTCAATACCAGAAAAACCAATCTGATTAAAAACTGGTCAGATCCTTGGCCACGTGGCTCAGTGAGTTGGAGCGTCATCCTGTACTCCAAAAGGTTGACTGCAGGATTGATCCCGGTCAGGACACACTCCTAGGTTGTGGGTTCAATTCCCATTTGGGGCACATATGGGAAGCAACCAATCAATGCTTCTCTCTTCCATTGATGTTTCTCCCTCTCCCATCTTCTCTCTCTAAACTCAATAAATATATCATTGGGTGGGAATTAAAAAATAATAATAATAAAATAAAAAGTGGGCAGAGGACCTGAATAGACACTACTCCAAAGCAGACATACAGCTGGCCCATAGACATATGAAAAAATGCTCAACATCACTAATCATCAGGGAAATGAAAATTAAAACCACAGTGAGCTATCACATTATACCTGTCAGAATGGCTATTTTCTTTTTTATTCAAGGTTTTATTTATTTATTTTTAGAGAGAGGGGACAGGAGGGAGAAAGTGAAGGAGAGAAACTCCCTTACATTCAGAGCAAGAAACACCTTGACTGGTTGCCTCTCACACGCCCCCAACTCGGGACTTGGCCCACAACCCAGACATGTGCTCTAACTGGGAATCGAACCAGCGACCTTTTGGTTGGCAAGCCAGCACTCAATCCACTGAGCCACACCAGCCAGGGCAGAATGGCTATTTTCAGTAAATCAACAAACAACAAGTGTTGGTGAGGATGTGGAGAAAAGGGAACCCTCATACGCTGTTGGTGAGAATAAAGACTGGTGCAGGCACTGTGGAAAACAGTATAGAGGTTTTTCAAAAAATTAAAAATGGAACTGCCTTATGGCCCAGAGATTTCACTTCTGGGAATATATCCAAAGAAACCCAAAGCACTAATTAGAAAGACTCTATGCACCCCTATGTTTATTGCAGCGTTATTTACAATAGTCAGCTATGGAAGCAGCCCACGTGCCCATCCACTGACGAGCGGGTAAAGAAGAAGTGGTGTATATGTATGATGGAGTATTGCTTGGCCACAACAAAGAATGCAATCTTACCATTTGCAAGAAAAAGGATAGACCTAGAGAACATTATGCTGAGTAAAATAAGTGAGACAGAGGAAGACAAATACCATATGGTATCACACTTGTATGTGGAATCTAAAAAGCAAGATAAATGAACAAAGAAAATAGAAACAGACTCACAGATACAGAGGACAGACTGATGGTTGCCAGAGGGAGTGGGGCTTGGGGGGCTGGGTGATAGATGTGAAGGGATTAAGAAGCACAAACTGGTAGGTACAAACCAGTCACAGGGATGTACAGTAGAGCATAGGGAATATAGTCAATAATATCACAATAACTCTGGTGCAGGGGGGTACTTGAAATATCAAGGGGATCATTTTGTAAAGTATATGATTGTCTAACTACTATGCCATACACCTGAAACTAATGCAAAATAATATTGAATGTAAACTGTAAGTGAAAAATAAAAATTTTGTAAATGTCGGTGAAAGAGAAGAAAGCACAGGAACAGATCCCCCTATAGATTTGATTTAATATACAGGGTCCAGCAGAAGTAAGGCCTGCTCGAGTGTGGTTGGTAGGGTTATAATATGGGTGTAATAACTTATCATTTTAATTTGAACATTTCACCTAGAATGTCACTTGGTGTGCTTGAGTGTGATATTGCTATGTTACAGAATTCCATGCTTATGATTTTGTAATAAAAAAAGGGTGTTATTTGTGCCAGACCCTGTATAATAATGGCAGAATTTCAATTTGATCAGGAAAAAAAACGGTATCACACTTAACAAGTGATGCCGATTCAACCAGCTACCTCACCGGGAAGAAAATGCAGCGGAGCCCTACGTGCACCTTAGCCAAACAAAAGTAAACGTCAGATGGTTTAAACATACAAATGTAAACAGTACTCAGAATATATAAAATGTATCTTCTGAAAGACCTTTTAACCCAGACCAGAAACCTAGAAGCTCTAAGAGACAAGCTAGCACATTTAATTAC
This sequence comes from Micronycteris hirsuta, assembly GCA_004026765.1. Taxonomy (NCBI): domain Eukaryota; kingdom Metazoa; phylum Chordata; class Mammalia; order Chiroptera; family Phyllostomidae; genus Micronycteris; species Micronycteris hirsuta. The sequence goes on from PVJI01032440.1 coordinate 10,765, forward strand.
ATAAAAATTATAAACTGTTTATGACAAAAGATAACTTACCAAACTCAAAAGGGAATTAATAGGATAAGAAATCATTTCAAATCAATGTGAGAGCTAACTTGATACCTGTATTGAACAAAGAGCTCCTACAAACTGATAAGAAAGACAAACAATCCATTGGAAAAAAGGGAAAGGATAGGAAGAGTTCGCGGAGAGTGAACCCAAGTGTCTGACGAGCACATGAAAAGTGCTCAGTCTCGAGACTTGTCGGGGAAAGGAGATTAAAGCGGTGGTGTGCCGTCACGGCACCGCAGACCAGCCAAAAACGAAGACACCAATGGTCACTGTTGGCTATAGAGATATGGGGGGAAATGACTCTATTCTCGTTCATTGCTGGTGAAAACATGTTTTCTTACAGCCTTTTTGGGAAACAATGTGGAAATACCTATTAAAATTGAAATACACACACTTTTTTAAAGATTTTATTTATTTACTTTTAGAGAGAGGGGAAGGGAGGGAGAAAGAGAGAGAGAAACATCAGTGTGTGAGAGATTGCTCGCTCCCAACTGGGGACCTGGCCCACAGCCCAGGCATGTGCCCTGACTGGGAATCAAACTGGTGAACTTTTGGTTCACAGGCCAACCCTCAATCCACCAAGCCACACCAGACAGGGTGAAGTACACACACTCTTTAACCTGGCAATTCATACCTGGGAATCACCTCCTTTGTACCAGAATATTTATTGTACCATTAGTCACAGTGATGAAAATGTTTGAATCACAGTGAATAAATGGTGGTGAACCCCCATCGTGGAATAGTACACGGCGATTAAAAAGGATGGCTCAGAGCTATACTAATTGATATAAATGGTTAAGTTAAATAAGCAAAAAGAATAGATGTACACATAACACAATCACGTTTTTACCTGAAAACAGTATCAAATACAATTTCGGGTTTTGTGTGTGATTCTGTCACTAAGTAGGACATCTGGAGAGCCATACACCAGAGTTAACATTTGCTTTCTGAGGAAGAAAAGTCAAAATGCATAAATAAGTAAAATTTTTGAAAGGAAAAACAGGCATCTATGGCACTAGCCATTTTTCCCACTTTGCAAACCAGCACACGCGGGCATGTGACAGTGCACAGGGGGCCACGCAGAGGCAGGCGCCAACGTTCCAGTGGCGGGTTTTCCCAGGGTAGGGGGTTTCGGGCAATTCTAATTTTTTTCTTTTCAGTATGCTTGAATTTCTACAATGGTCACTGTTATGTTTTTTCATCTTGGGAAAATGTTGTCAGGTGAGTATGGTCAGCTGGTCTGAAAGAGGAAGAGGACAGAGCCCAGGGAACACTGAGGCACCCCCACCCCAGGCTCCCCGCACCCCGGGCTCCCTCCATCTTTTTTCCTGTTCCTTTCAATCACTCATCACAGTTACTAAGTAGCTAGTTAGAGACATCA
>PVJI01032441.1:0-12198 GCA_004026765.1 Micronycteris hirsuta
TATTTTTATTATCACTCAGTTTAAGTTATTTCTAATTCTAATTGTGATTTCTTTTGGGGGGGTTATTTAGAAGCGTACTTTATAACACCTAAATAAAAGGACTCTCTAGTTACCTTCTGTTCCTGATTTCTAGATTATTAACAATGAGAGCAAGTAACATACCTTCTATAATTTCATTCAATGGAAATTTGTTGGAACTCGCTTTATAGCAAATGTGGTTAATTTTTTCAAATTGTGTTATTTTTTTCTTTCTCTTTCGAGTCCAAAGCTGTAACTATGGGCATTTAGAGTTATACAAGTGACACTTACAAAGAAAAAAAATACCAAGACAGCCAAGTGAGATGCTTGGTGGAGAAAAACCACAGTCAGGGTTTGGCAGGGGCAGGGCTGGGAGCCAGGGGTCAGGGGCTGGGTGGCTCCTCACAGGCTCCTAGCTGACATCAGCTTCGTCCCACCCCATGACCCAGAGTCCAGTCAGACAAGGAGCACCGATCCTGCCTGCAGGGGCCGAACACTTTGCAGCCCTGATCCCAGGTGCACTGCTGGCAGGAGGAGGAGGCAGCAGCGATCAGTGGCTGCGCCAAGACTGCAGACCCTCAGGTCCAGACTGTGACCACAGCGGGGAGCAGAGCCAGAAGTCAGACCTGGAGTGTCTTCTGCAGCCACCACCCCGGCCCCACCTTCCTGTCACAGCCCCTCTGACTGTGTTTCCGAGGGGAGCAAACTTCTCCGTCCTGAGTCAGGCCGGCGCACTCTTCAGTAGAGCCCAGCTGGAATGCCCGACAGCCCCAGGGGAGACCCTGACATCTGCCTGTCACCTTGTGGGTAGAGCTGGGCTTACCGCTCGGGACCAGACATGCCTTCACATTTCTGTCACTGGGAATAAGGGCACAACCCCCTGCCATTCTCAGTCCTGGCACGTCTGTCTTGGGATCAAAGGACACAAATGGTGGCTTCATCCAGAGAGGGGAGGGCTTTCCAACTGTAACAAGCCCAGCAGTAGCGGCCTCCCAGTTCAAAAGAAACTGGCTCCCGCCCTCCTCCCTCCCTGTCTCTGGGACTGAATGTGGTCTAATTTTGTGAGAGGCCAAAATTAGCCATAGAGGGCGGTCTTGTGAGCACATTTCTGTTGTACTCTGGTGGTTCCTTAGGGCTTACTGTGCTCAGGGCTCAATGTCAGCCTGTGGGCACCAGCAGGACCCAGTCTGCAGCAGGTCCCCCTTCTGACTGGTTAGTGCATGTTCTAAGTAAGAGTCTGTTCTGATTGGCTGGTGTCTATTTTGATTGGCTGGTGTCTGTGCCCACCAGCTGGGACAAATATACACGGACCACACAACTCAGTGGCCCCTCCTGCCACCCACCCCATCAATCCGGCCCTGAAGTGAACACAGCAATGATGCAGGTGTACTGGTTGATGGTGAGCGTGCTGTGCTGAGGCACCGTGATGTGAGCCGTGGCTGCGTTGTAGGTGTTCTCGTCGTCGGCCGTGTCCATTGCTGTGACTTGCATCCTGGTGGTGCCTGCAGGGAAACTCGGAGGGGAGTTGATATCTCAACAGCTAACAACCAGCATGGCAACAAAATTAGCACAGAAGTCTAAAGTGCAATGTGCTCCCATTTTAGGCCACTCACTGTGCAGACGCTAGCACTGCCTGTGAAGTGACACAGCAGTACAGTCCACCACGTCACTGTAGTAATTTCAATGTTACTTGTTCACTCATTGGGAAAGATTTAGGGCTTCTTCTGACTTGGCTGTGGCTGTGGAAACACTGTCCCCATTAACATGAAACTATCAGTGACCTGAGGGAAGGGCATGTGGCCGTCCCAGGTCTCATCCCTCCACCTGTCCCACTGCTCCCAGGCCCTCATCCCTCTTTCCCTGACAATGAACAGAGGAGTCCTGTCTGGACACCGGCCTCACAAGCCAGAGGGGAGAGCTGGGTGGGGGGAGTGAGTCCTGGTCACTTTAACCAAGACTTTGGAGTTTGGTCCATGAATGGACCTGAGGTGGCTATGCCCCTCATTGGTCATCAGGAGAGGGTTGGTGATGGCTGGTGAGCAGGGGTTTGCTGTGGGGACAAAGCTGCCATGATGACAGAAAAGGGAGGAAAAGGGGAGAAGGCAGCAGTGGCTGCCACTGGCAAGCGAGGGGGACAGGAAATCAGCCCATCAGAATGTCCTCTCATGCGGAATTTTCAGTTGTGTTTATTTTCCAGCTGTTGCTGTCTACTCTGAGCTCAGAAGCTGGCCTGCCATGTAATCTTTGTGCCCTGCGAGGCCCAGAGCTTGTCCCCAAGCACAGAGCTTGTCCCAGAGCTTGTCCCCGCCCAGCCCTGCCCTCCACCCTCTTACCTTCGTGTGCAGCCCCTGGAACGTGAAAGGGGAGTAACAATGTGTCATGAATGACTTCACAAGACCAGTGGCTGTCTGAAGTGTTTGGGAAGTGAGGCAGTCACCCCTGGTTCTAGAACCCCCTGAAGCCACACAGGAGACACTCGCGACAACGTAGATTGCTTCTCCCTGTCCAGGGTTGTTGTCACCTGCAGCCACCAACGTTCCTTTCTTATAACAAACACCAAAAGGAGGTTTGTCAGCCTTGGCCAGATGCTCAGTTAGTTGGAGCATCACCCCATAACTTAAAGGTTGAGGGTTGGATTCCAGTCAGGGCATGTACCTAGGTTGAGGGTTTGATCCCTGGTCGGCACATGTATGGGAGGCAACCAATCATTACATCGATGTTTCTCTCTCTCTCCCCTCTCTCTAAAAGCAATGAGAAAAAAATGTCCCTGGGTGAGGACAAAGAAAAAGAAAAGAGGTGGGTCAGTGCCCGGGCCAACAATGCTGTAGGTTTGAAACCTGGACATTCTCATCCTTGTTTGATTTGATGTGAAGATGACACAGGGACAGGACCTGCAAAGAACAATCCCCATCAAGTCTAAATCCCCTCAGCAGGGCTTCTTGAATGAGACCAGAGCTTGTGCTTTGCCATTCCTGTTAGGTCCGAGTCATTTAAGAAACCAGACAGACGCAGCCAGCTAAGGAGCAGGGTTTATTAGCGGGGAAAAGTGGAGAAAGTGGAGCCAACCAAGGGAGGTTGGGACTTGCTTGATTGTTCTTAGGGCAGGGGTTTTAAGCAAAAAACCAGCGAAGGTTAACTGGTTGGGGTGTCAAAATCTGATTGGCCAGAGCTGGTGGCTGGGTGTTGTTTCTGCTGACCATTGTTCTTGATACATCTTATTGGCCTCAGGTGAAAGCTGCATCCTGTTATGCCCAATAGGCCGACCCCACACCCCAATCTTAGCTGAACTTCTGTTTGTCCTGGGTGGGGTTGGCAGGCAGTTTCCCAGGCAGGCAGTTTCCTGCCTGGTGATTTTCCATTCTTCCTAGGCCTGCCTAGTCTGACAATTCCTGACCTACATTTTTGGGAATGGGCCTCAGTCATTCTCTGGGAAGTAGATGGGAGGGATAGCCCGACTGAGGCGGGCATTGGGCAACATCAGTAGTCCATCTGGTGCCCAGAGAGAGCTTCCTAAAAGGATAACAGGAGAGAGGCCATAGCACAAGCCTAACTGTCCAGTAAGCCCAGCGGCTGTCAGTGCCATGCTGACCTGTGGGAAGGGCATGGGTTTGCTCCATCCTAACCTTCCATTACCAACCAGCATCTGAGGCATCTTGGGGTCCTCATCAGAAGGCATCACCTGGGCAAAAAGCTTCAAAACAAAAGAGAAGTGGGCTAGGGCGCAGAGGACAGTGCACATGGTCCCGCCTGAGAGCCACCACTCAGCGTCATGGTTCTCCTCTGCTCCCCAGAAAGAAGTACCCCCACCCACACCATGGCCTCAAGGATTTTGAAACACCTTCCTCAGGAGAAGAAGGCTGAGGGGAGGTTGCTGACATCCTGAGAGACCTGAAGGTGGAGTGAGCTTTCCCCTTAAATGCAGGGCACTGGAGAGCTTTCCTGGGCCCTGAATGCCCTGCACACACTATACATTCACAGCAATACAGGAACTAGGCTGAGATGTGCTACACAGACTCTCCCTGGGAACACCATTCTTGTCCAACAAGGGGGTTGGTGAGACCTCAACCCAGCCTGGGTGAGGGATCCAGTGTAACTGTGGAAACTGAAGGTAGGTGTTCAAGGCATTTGGAAAGGAAACAGGCTGCTGAGGAAGTCAGATGGGGATCTGTACTGTTTGTAAACGAAAGCTGTGCGGGTGTGTCCGTGTGTGCGTGCACAGAAATCTCTACTGGCTGTGTTAGTTGGTGTCCCTTCTGGATTATGGAATTATGGGTGTTTTTATTTTCTGTATTTCCCAGAGTCACTTTTTTAAAACAATAAGTGCATATCATGAGAAAAAAAGCGTTCCCATCAAGTATGAGAGTCTGCAAAACAAGATCTTAAAGTGCAAATTGCAAAATGTTACAGTTTTTTCCAGGTGATGAGATTAACAATCTCTTACTATAAAATATTATTTTTTAAAAAGTTTCCTGTAGTAACGTTTAAGAAGTCTGGTATTTGAAGATAGCATCTATGGGCAACATACCTCTCCAAGGGCAGCTCTCAGAGGCTGGGTCAGGAACTTTTCAGGGCAGTTAGGACCGGGGCCAGACCAGGGCCCAGACTAGTAACAGACAGGTCAGGGTCTGGGTGTCAAGACAAATCTGCCAAATTTCAGAAGGGCTTACCTGACCCCAGCTGTGGAGGGCAGTGAGCTGTTCTGTGTTTGTGGCTGACCATTCTGGCCAGTGACTCTCTCACCTGCCCAGCTATGGTCCCCAAGTCAGCCCCGCAGCTCCCTTACCTGGGTGGCAGACATCAGAACATAAACCAGGTGGGGCTGGCCATAGCTGCGGTGGCCACTGTAGTCACAGAGTCAAGTGTGTGATGGAGGCAGGTGGCCATGCCGTCCTGTCACCTCAGCCACTGATGTCGTTTTTGCCCAAGGATCATTGACCTGCCCCATCCAGGTCCATCACAGTGTCATGTGGAGGAGTTGGGAAGCCAGCAGGTGCAGCTGCAGTGGCCTTGGAGGCCCACCAGGTGTTGTGGGGACAGGACAGTGACTTCAGCTGCTTTTCAAGGACAAGAGACGCAGAACCCAGCAGATGTCAGGCTACACTCACTTCTTGGAGCCTCCACTTCAAAACAAGGATGGTGGCTGCCAGCCACTGACAGGTGGGCAGGAGGGGTGTGGAAACACCCAGCTCCCTGCACGAGGTGGTCTGAGACCATGTGAACTATGCAAACAAGGCTGAAACAAAAGGGCCTGTTTATGACTTAGCTTGGAGAGCCGCACACCATTTTCACAGCACAGATCAGTCTGGTTGTGTGAAGGAGGGACTGTACAAAGGTGTAGGTGACAGCATGTGGATTTGGGGAACACCTTGGAGGCTGGCAGCTACACTAGGAATGTGGTTTGCTGCTGAAGGGGAGGGAGAGGGAACAGACCTGTGTCTACTCAGCTTGGATCGCTAAGCCTTCTGGGAGAGCTCCAGGGTCTGTCCTGGTGGGTGGTGGTGACCATCACCAGGCAGTCTGTGGGCTCCCCTCCCCACTGCATCTCAGTGCCAGCCCCTCTGCCAGCATTACACCAGGACTCTGCCCCTCTCCCATGGCCCACGCTGAAACCCACAGAATATTGAGTTTAGGGTGTTCTCTCTGGGCTGTGCTGGTGGGAGGAGAAACAGGGAAGGGAAACAAAACCCAAGAAATACACCTTCTTTTAAAAAAGCATAAAAGAAACTAATAGTGGATATTTATTATTGAAATCCACATAGTGTATGTAGACACTCTTCACATGCTTGGCACTGGAAGGACAGAATGGTCATCATTCCAGGTCATGGGGGTGGGTGTCCCCCTTTGGAGAAGCCACCCCAGCAGGAACAGGGTGGGTCATGCTTAGGTCTCCCTCATGCAGGAGAGGGTATGATGGGGTCCTCACTAATTGTTTGCCATCTCTGTGTTTTGAACTCAGCTCTGGTTCTAAGAAAAGTGTGACCTCTGGGAGCTGTTAACACCCTTCCTTATGCTTATGTAGATGTAGATGTTTACCCTGTTCTCACCCTGAGTCTTGCTGGACTCCCACCCATTGGGTCCATGGGAATTTTGTGCTCTTGCGCCATTGAGGACATTATCTGGGAATGGGTGACCAGGAAGGCCCAACATTGTGCATGTTCACTATCCCACCAGACTTCACTTCACAAACAAAAGTTTAAAGATACAATAAGTAATAATTTCGAGATGGTGTCAGCGGTGTATGGAGCCCTGTGGGGCCCAGGTACAAGGAAAGTGCATTACAGAAGCTGCCGTGTTGTGGGTTTCACGAATGCCACATGCAGATTGGGTGCACCGGTCACAGGGGAAACTCGGTACTTGTCAATGCAGTAAAGGATTATAGATCAGCAAGTGTATTAGCGTGCAAGCAGGGTTTATTAGTGATACTCTCTCATGGAAGAGGACAGGTCTTGCTGAGGTAGGCGTGAAAGGCAAGAGCTTGCATGGCAAGAGAACCAGGTTCTTTGTCCTGAGGACTTACATAGTTGCTAGGATGGGGGAGAAGTTACAAATTGATTGGTGGGTGAAAGTGGTGCCAGCTTCCATGGGGGACGTGACTACTCAAATGTAGGTAAGTGTGGGGTTCGTTAGCCTGAATCCTTATCTCACTTCAGACCCCATTTGGAAATCTGTAAAATAGATCTGAGACAGGAGACAGTTAAAGTTGAGGCAGTTACCCAAGGTTATCTATGGGCTCTTCCTGTAAGCACTAAGGACCCTCTCATAAAACACATAGTGGCCAGAGGCAAGCAGTTTGCCAAATTTATGTTATGGGTCCTTTCCTTGAGAGCTGTGGACCCCCCTCCCATCTTCTAGGCCTTGGGAATGAATAGTTTCAAAGTTTTTCTTTCCCAGATAGTGGAAATGATAAATACTCAACGTGTTAGCATGGTGTTTCTTGTGATGCTGGAACATCTGGCAATAGAACTGGACCAGGCTCAGGAGTTAGTGGGTGACACGTCTTCCTCGTCCTCCCTGCCGTGGCTTACCCTCTATCCTACCTAACACCCCAGTGCAGGTAGATGCTGTTCCGTGTCAGTTCTCAGCAAGGGGTGAGCTAGGGTCTTGTTTAACAGGTCACTCTCACTTGCACCTGCCTGTGTTGAGGAGACTCTGAGGGTGCACAGGGTCAGGGGGAGGGTGGTGACCTGGAGGGAAGCACATCCCCCACCTCAGGCCTCCTCCTCAGGGCAGCTGAGTCTATGTGGGGAAAGCAGTGGTGTCTGCTCAAATTCTGAATTTGGCTACAGACTCCTACCCTGTCTTTATCTTCCTTTGTCCACCACTAAAGACCCAGAAGACAGGGGCACTGAAGGCTCTTCAGCAGGACTTGTGATCTCAGCGATCGTCTATGCACGATTCTGTCATGACTCAACTTTGAATGTCAAACAAAAGCTGGAGTTCCCATTTCCATTGTAGACTAGGAAGCAGACAGAGAGAAGCTGAGAATTTTGCCTTAGGTCACACAGCTGGAGAAGACAGAGGTGAGACTCACACCCACTATGGACTGATGTGGAATCTCTATGCTGTGCACCAGGAAATGCTGACCCTGAAGGGGCAGCAAGGAGTGAGGAAGAGTAGGTGCACAGATGTGATCCTGGCTCTCATCTGTGCACAAGCATACATCCCTCCCTGCCGTTCACCTGAGGCTCCAGAGGTTGTAGGAAACCAGAAGAGCCAAGAGAAGCCAAGGGAGGAGGGGTAGGGAGCTGATTCGCAGAAAAGGCCCCCTCCCCAGGAGTCTGGGGAATTCCCTACCTGGGTGAGTCTGTCTCAAATCCCTCTCTCTGGGCGGTAACCAAACTAGACTGACTCCAGATTTACACATTTGCAGGCTTTTAATTTCTGTGGCTGAGAGTATGAGTTCTTTGTGGCTCTTCAGGAACGCTCTGCTTTTAGTGATGGGGAGAATGAGGTATTGGGCTTCAAAGTGTATGGAGACAAAACATTTTAGAATAGGAGGTCAAAAAACCATGAACATGAATGAGATTGGTGCTTACATCCCTATATCTGTTTGTCCCTATGGAATTGTTTGTCCATCTCATCTCGTCATGAAACTGGAGGGTTTGTTTAACCAGTTACTTCTGTACTAATTACAATCCAGGGAAGTAAGAAGCCCTAGACTTCGTGTGGTTATTTATGTGAGACTGAATGCTAATGACTCATTCAGTCTACCTGCAAACTTAGGTTTTCTCCCCTGAGTGTGTCCTCTGGTGTGTGATGAGAACTGACTTCCAGGTAAAGCCTCTCCCACACTCCCTGCAAACATAGGGCTTCTCCCCTGAGTGTGTCCTCTGGTGTGTGAGGAGAGCTGACTTCTGTGTAAAACCTCTCCCACACTCCCTGCAAACATAGGGCTTCTCCCGTGAGTGTGTCCTCTGGTGTCTGATGAGAGCTGACTTCCAGGTAAAGCCTCACCCACATTCCCTGCAAACATAGGGCTTCTCCCCTGAGTGTGTCCTCTGGTGTCTGATGAGAGCTGACTTGTCTGCAAAGCCTCTCCCACACTCCCTGCAAACATAAGGCTTCTCCCCTGAGTGTGTCCTCTGGTGTCTGATGAGAGCTGACTTGTATGCAAAGCCTCTTGCACAGTCCCTGCAAACATAGGGCATCTCCCCTGAGTGTGTCCTCTGGTGTCTGATTAGGTGTGACCTATCACTGAAGCCTTGCCTACAACCTCCATGCTTGATTGTTACAATTCTTGACATTCCTACTTTCACAAATAACTTGCCTGTGTCCTCTGGACTCTCTTTCTGGCCTCTATGGGACTCTTCCTCCATCACTCTCTCATGCTCACTAGAGCTCCTCCTTCGTTCTTTGGAAGGTTGAAAAGGTCTTGAGATTCTCTGACTGATCCTTTTAAGCAAAGGTTTGGACCTTTCTTTGACGTCTTGACCTTCGGCTTTATCGTTCCAGCTGTGTGTGCTAGTATGTTGCTGCTGCTGATTCTGACCCTCTGGGCAGGGTTCCTCTGCTTGGAGGTGTTTTCTTGCAGATGTTCCCGGGAGAATCTGAGAGGGATGATTGAGTTTCAGATGGTGACTGAGGAATTTCTGACTGGAGAAGGCCAGAGAGCAGGAGGGACATGGGTGGATCACTGGTTTTGATTTTGCTGAAAGAGAAAGGTTTGGTCAGGGCAGATGTTGACGAGGATGCCTGGGCCCTATGATTAGTCTCCTGATAAGACCTGCCCCATGAATCATTCTTACTGTGGTGACAATGCAAGCTCTGTCTCCCACAAAGTGTCCTCTTGAAGTCTATTTTCCTTTTTATTTTTATGCAGTGCATCTTCTTCAGAAATCCAGAAAGCCCACATCAAGGGTCTTTGCTAATATTGCCAAGGGTCTTTGCTAATATTGCCCGCCTAGGGACTTTCGAGTAGCATGAGAGGCTGAGTCACTCCCTGAACTGCAGTGACCTTTCCCAACTACAGGTATCCTCTGAGTTGTGTTAAAGAGGAAAACTGCAGGCCCCAACTAGGAATTTCTTCTCTCAGTTTTCAAAAATAGTAAAATAAAATGTCCTTCCTTAAGCCTCACACCAAATATTTATGCTTCATCTCATCTAGTGTTGGCCCATTTCAAATACACTAAGAAGCCCTGTTTCAAAAGGTCTCCCCAACCATACTTCTTACACGCCTGACTCCTGTTCCTCTCTGGCCAATCCACCATGCTCTCTCACTTGGAGATGAAGTAATCTCTGAGGGGATTCCCCACTGGAGTTTATTTTCTAAAAATTAACAAAGCATAATCAGAACAGAGAACACACCATGCTACAGCTGACAACTGCACACTTGCACTCTGAAAAGTCCCCAGTGTCTCAACTTGGGTCATCAGCACTGCATTTCTGGGCTGCTAAGCAAGTCTGAACTCCGTTCTTACCCTTTATGCTGAGACCAAGACCTGAGTGACCCTCAGCTAATTTAAGGCCCCACCTCTTTTCTTCCCTGCACTAGCTGCTCCTTCTGCTTGGGATCCTTTGCCCACAGGTAAGTTTGTAAATGTTATCTCCTGAGAGAGCCCTTCCCAGACCACCTGCCACACCACCCCTCCCCTTAGATGATCCCTAGGCACTTGTCCTGGATTAGTTTTCTCCAAAGCACTAACCGCTGTGTAGTGTTGTGCACATGCGGGCACGTGTGCTGGGTTTCCCTCCTTCACCCATCAGCTCCTCAAGAGCAGTGATTTCTTCCTCACATTAATCTGTATTTCCAGTCCCAGGACCCTGTGTGCCAGAGTAGGATCTCACCTGACAATTCACTGAAGTAACGAATGAATGTGCCCTGCATGAATCGTGTGGCTTGGTGGGTTGGGTGTTGTCCCACAGACTGAAAGGATGCAAGTTTGTTTCCCAGTCAGCGCACACACCAGGATTGTGGGCCAGTTGGGTGTGTGAGAGAGACAACTGATTAATGTTTCCCTGGCACATTGAATATTTATCTCCCTCCTTTCCACTCTCTCTAAAAATAAATAAAATCCTTAAAAAAGATTTTATTTATGTATTTATTTTTAGAGAGTGGAGAAGGGAGAAAGAGAAGAAGGGAGGGAGAAAGAGAGGAAGAGACATATCAATGTGTGGTTGTCTCTCAAGCGCCCCCTACTGGGGACCTGGTTCGCAACCCAGGCATGTGACCCGACTGGGAATCGAATCATCGATCCTTTGATTCTCAGGCTGGCACTCAATCCACTGAGCCACAACAGCCAGGGGGAAGAAAAAAGAACACATATAAACATATCCATTTTATTTAGAAATATGAAAGAAATTAAGAAGAAACGGCTATAAAAGTGTCACAAAAACTGCCTTGGCGAGAGAGCTGTTTAGTGCATGAAAACTTCTTTTTGCCTCTCAGCTGTTCAGCACTATATGCTGTTGTGCATTTTGTGCATGAAATATTTTAAAAATAAAAAAATATAAATTTTTTCCTAAGAGTCAAAGGCATATGAGTGAATTGTGAATTTCTGAAGCATCTGATTTGAAACTTTACTGACTTTACAGTGGATTTTACTCTACTTAAGAGTTGGATCATGAGTATGTCTATGGTGAATTCTCTTTGCTTTCCGTTTTGAAGAACAGTGGTGCCCACCTCTCCCGGCCGCGAGCTCTCTCTTCCACTTGCTGCCCCACTTGCTGCCCAGCTCCTGGCCATACTCGTCCCCGAACCAGACCAGCAGCTCACAGCCTGGCCTGACGACCCGGCAGGTTCGGTAGAAAATCTGCCTGTGGTATTGAAGGGCCACCAGGTTCTGTTCTTCATCATCCCGGGCACAGTTCACATACCTGTATATGAAGGGAAAGAAAACCATTGATGAGTTCCCACTACCTGTTACATCCATGTGCAGCTCCTCACTGATTCTTAAGGCCTCAGGCTCTGATGCTGCCCACTGCCCCTAATGTTCCAGGTGAACCTTCTGTTAAGTGTCTGAGCGTCTGTCAGCACATCATGTGAATTCCTATCTCCAAGTTCTGCTTGCAGTGCTAATGCTGCCTAATACCATTTTGTAAAACCCAATTCTACACTTAACCTCCACCTGGATTGGCCATAATATCCAGTGATCTCTGGCTTCTCCAACTCTAAATCATGTTGTCTCACACCACAGAACCTGGTGCTCGATCTAGGACCTGCTTGTAAATTAGCTCACTAATTATCCAGTACTCAGCACATGTCTGTTTTCTCTTGAGAGGCCTTTCTCCAACCCTCCTACACTTTATTTAGGGTACCATTCACTTGTCTCCCCAAAACTACCACAGAAAATTGGAGGTCTTTTTCTCTTAGTAGAATAAAACAGAACAATAGTAGTCGATTCACATTCTGTTATTCTTGATGAAAGACACCCCTCAGAAAGGGGTCCATGACCATTCCTATGAAGGCCTCAGAGCCCAGCTCTAGTTAGAAGTGAGGCTGGGATGGTTTGTTGCCCGCACAGGTTTAGGCCATCCTTGGTTTCTGCTATCCTGACACTGTGCTCTTCTTAGAAATTATAGTTAAATGTTTCTAGAAGCAATTGTTTAATGTCTGTCTGCAAGAAGTTCTCCATAAGGACATGGGCCGTGTGATCTGTAAGTAATGTATTCCTTCACCTAAGCAGGACCATAGTAAGTGCTTAATTCATGTTCATTTGATGAATTAAAGTGCAATCCAGTGTC
>PVJI01032442.1:0-12194 GCA_004026765.1 Micronycteris hirsuta
GTTGCGCAGCCTCCGTTGTCCAGGTGTGACGGATCAGCGGGAAGATGGCCCCGCCTTGTTGTCAGAGGTGGCTTTCTGTGTTTTGTGTCATCCGCTTCTCCTGGGAACCAAGCTGGGGCGGGGGGTAGTTAGGCCCTGGGCAGCTCTTTGTCATGTTGCTGAGGTGTCCTCTGTCTGCAGGTAAAGCGGTACCAGTGCACCTTTGAGGGCTGTCCCCGCACTTACAGCACAGCAGGCAACCTGCGCACTCACCAGAAGACCCACCGAGGAGAGTACACCTTTGTCTGTAATCAGGAGGGCTGTGGCAAGGCCTTCCTCACCTCCTACAGCCTCAGGATCCACGTGCGAGTGCACACGAAGGAGAAGCCATTCGAGTGTGACGTGCAGGGCTGCGAGAAGGCGTTCAACACGCTCTACAGGTCAGCCTTCCTCCCACTGCGCGCCAGCCTCCGGCCCCCACCGCGTCGCGATGGCAGCACCGTCCCCTCCAGCAGTGCGGAGGGGCACTCTCGGGGCTTTAAGGAGCACAGCTGCGCACAGCTGTTTAAGTCCATTAAGGAACTTGTCACTTAGAGATGGGCACGTGCTGGGGTGGTCAAAAGTGATAGTACATTTGTGTTTGGATTTTGTATCTCCTGTAGTGGCTGGCATTCTGGCCTGGGGATTTGAGTATTCGGCGTACCTACGATCGCCCCTGGTGCAGAACCTTGGTCCTCAGGCTTCCATCATGTTCTTTCTTCTCTCACTTTGAGGATTAATTTCTTTCTACCCTGAGAAAGGGAGAGTGGTCTGCTCACTCGCCATTTCTCTCTTCCACCATTGGTGTCGGGAGACGTACCAGTCTTCACCATTGGGTAGACAATAACAAGCATAACAATAGCTGACACTTTAAGGCCCTCCCTGGGTCCTGGGCACTGTTCTGAGTGCCGACCGTCACGGCACTAGTGAGTCGGTGCCTGCCCAGAGAGGCTTTGTGACTGGCGCAGGGTCTCCCGGCCGGTGGGAGGTGGGCCCCAGGCTTGGGTCCCAGCAGTCTGGCTCTAGAACCATGCTTAAATGTGCTCCTGCTTGAGGAAGAGATTTGGAGCGAATATATATGAATACAGAATTCTTATGCACTTAATCTTTCTTTAAATCTTTTAAAATCACTTATAATTTTAACAAGGTTATAGATTCTCAGTGTTTACAGAATAGATCTCTAAGGTTTGTTACAAAAGATGTACCTCCCCATTTCTCCCCCTTCACATGCAACCGCTTTCCCTGCTCTTAGCTTAATATTGATGTTTTTATACTTACTTCCATGCTTTTCAGTATTAGGCTTATATTGCTCCTTCTAGATTTTTCCATGTTAGGACATTGACTTCCCACTATGGAAGTTAAGGGAGCTCTGTTTCCTCCTGCCCTATCTCCACCATACATGGCAGCCTTCCCAAAGCCCAGTCTGCCAATGTAATTATTATATTTCCTGTGTGTGTGTGTGTGTATATATATATATATATATATATATCTTGTTAAATTGGTATTTATTATTTACTTAGTCATACATAAAATTACTTTGTTTTCTCATAAGAGATTTTACTGGCCGTGGGCTTTTGCCCTTGGTCCTGAAGCCTAGTAGCTGACGTGGGGAGGCTCCGCAGTACGTTATGACAGAGGGACTTTCTCTGGGGACCTTACAGGCTGAAAGCGCATCAGAGGCTTCACACAGGGAAAACGTTTAACTGTGAATCCGAAGGCTGCAGCAAGTACTTCACCACACTCAGCGATCTGAGGAAGCACATTCGGACCCATACAGGAGAAAAGCCATTTCGGTAGGTCTTACTGTTTTCCATTTGTTACTGACCAGATCTCAGCTGGGTGTCTTGATGCACTCTAAAATTTTTCAAAAGGGAAAGAAAATTCCCTTCCCCTGTTCTTTGGCAGCGTTAGCTCTCCACAGGCCAGCTGTAACCAAGCCCTGCAGGTTGGAGGGCGGGCAGTGGACTCCAAGAGCATCCTCAGTGTGGATGATGGTTTTCTGCCTCGTTTTTCCCTTTACTTTAAAGAAGCATTTGTTGAAACTCACTTGTATGGTAGGTATTTTTATCAGTGATAGGGAAATACTGAGACACACGTTTGCCTCTGGAGAAATTTTGTCTGGTGGAAAAGAACCGCAAGTAACCAGACCGTATCTGAGGCTGAGACACTCAGGGCGCTGAGCCCAGGGGAGGTGATGCCAGCCTGCGAATCAGTGGGCAGAGTGGGAGGGGCCAAGAGGGGCAGCGAGGGGCAGAAATCCTGAGGCCAGTGGTACAAGTATTTCATTTTGTTGCTTGTTCAGTTGTCTCTTTGTAATATCTCATGTATATACACAAACAGATAGGCACATCCATTTCTTATATACATATTTTTCAATTTATGTATCTATGTACATATATATGTTATAATGTTTAAATGTTTAATAGGTATAAAAGTTTAAGCTTAAAGGAAGGACGTGTATCATCTCCTTTCTTCTGCGTTCGTGGCATGTAATATAGTTCTGGGCATTCAGTAGGGACTCAAAAACAATTTAGGGATGATTAGGTGACATTTTAGTGAGATAATCAGTTTGTAAGGATTCCCCCTAAATATAATACAGATACATTACTGAAAATTGTGCATCAGCCGTGTCTTCGAACTCCGTCAGGAAAGGTTGCTCTTATACCCAGCAGGCGTTACAGGTGCTGCTTCCCCTGCCGAATCACCCATCTCCTCATTGGGGCACCGGGAAGTTGAAAAGTCTTCAGGGACAGTGAACTCTAAAACACCAGTTAAAAGTAACTGCATTTTAAAATTATAGACACATTTCTGAGTCATGGCCTCTCTAAAAGCAAAAGCAGTTAGAGGCCCGTTGGTTCCTCTGCAGATGCTGTGACACCTACCTTGCTTTTTTCCCTTAGGGCTATTGGGGAGACTGATTTCTGTTCAGTCACGTGCGTTTTCATGGTAATACTGCTGATTTTTCTTGAATATTAGATGGGATTTGAAACACAGTGATTACATGTAATCAGAAAGTAAAATGCTTTAGAGAAGCTTGCTATTTAAAGAAATAAAATATTTTGGCTCATAAGAAAAAGCATTCATTCATATAAATAGGCATGGAATGCCTGCTGTGTGCAAGCACTGCAGCGGATGTAAAGAACTCCTTAGACCCTGCCCTCGAAGGATGTACGGTCTCGGAGAACGGATAACGGGTGTATATACCGAAAATAAAGCAAGATTAGAAATGACAGGTGCCATGAAAAAAGCTGGATGCCTTAGGAGTTCTGAGGGGGGAAGATTACTTCTAGCTTTGGTTATCAAGGAAGGAGAGGAAGAAGTGGCTCTGACGTAAACACGGAAGGCGACAGATCAGGCAGGACGGCCAGCGTGTCCCCGCGTTACAGCCCGGGCCCCACGCGTCCGCGAGAGCCCCCGTGCCGCTGTCGGTGTTTCTGATCGTGCACCGGCAGGGGGTGGTCCCGGGGCTCCCACTGCCAATAGAATTCTACTCAGCGATTCATCAGAAGGCTGTTATTGTCAGTGCTCTCAGCGTGCGCCTTACCTGGGGAACAAGAAATACGCGTCCTTGGCCATCAGCTCCCTCTGATCTCAGCTTTGTCACCTTACTTTTCCAGGGACCTGTCCTCATTCTCACGTCTAGTTTGTGTTTGTGTTTACAAGGGGTGTTGAAGATAAAGGTCTATTGCTGACGACTGCCATTTCTTTTTGCTTCAATCACGTCCTTAGGTGTGATCATGACGGCTGTGGAAAAGCATTTGCAGCCAGCCACCACCTTAAAACTCACGTCCGTACACATACCGGTGAGTGTGGGTCCATTTTTATTTTCTGTTCTAATCTTCACCGAGCCGGTAAACGTCCGTGCTGCTGCGGAGGCCCGCAGAGCTCTGTGGAGGGAGAGCGCCCAGTCCGCTCAGCCTTCCCCTGTAATGTCTGACTCTCACGGAGGTGAAGGATCTAAAGGTTGGACTCAGGAATCCAACCTTAAGAAACGAAAGCAATACAAAGATACTAAAAAAAAGAACCTGGGAAAAAAACTAATCTCTTTAAACTTCCCAGGAGCAGGCCGTCCTCAGTGCTTTGCTCTACATTAAGTTTTAGGGCTGAGGTAGGTAACGTATAATTTATCCGACTTAAAACAGCTGTGACCTGAACCCTCATAAGAATACTTCCCTCTTGTAGGGCATAGTAGGTGTCTTAATTCAGTGAAGTGACTGTGTGGTAAAACTAACACTACTTGTCATTCTTGCAGGTGAACGGCCCTTTTTCTGCCCCAGTGACGGCTGTGAGAAAACGTTCAGCACTCAGTACAGTCTCAAAAGTCACATGAAAGGTCACGATAACAAAGGACACTTATACAATGCACTTCCAACTCACAATGGATCAGAGGTGTGCGGTGTTTTGTCTCTGGTTTTGATCTGGGCGCCATAGAACAGCAGCTATTGTGTGTGTATTAAAATAAAAGGTCGAAATATCTCTACGTATCTGTTAGTGAGAGGGAGGAAATTGGCTAAGATCTGTGTCTTGGGGATGGGGTGGTAGAAACCAGAAATTTCACCAGGCTCCCTGTGCCTCAGCCTGTGATTCAGCTCCACCTCCTTCCCATCAGGTATGGTGGAAGAGGTCTTGAAACCAGAGGTCTCAGAATGGCTTCCAAAGGGCCAGCCAGATGCTCTAAAAGGGAGTTATTTTCCCATTCATATCTATAAAATGGTATATCTGTCAATGCTTTACTTCACACATCTATTAATCTATCATTGAAGACCGAGGAAGAATCTGGGTTGTCCCTTGCCCTTTTGAACTGTCTGCCGGCTGAAAGGTTTGGGAGCCCCAAGTTTAAGGCACTGAACCCCAGAACAAGCCTCCGCAAAGTTTTGGGCAGTTTGTCTATTCTTTGACAAGCTCCTCCACCATATTTCCCTCTCCTGCAGATCATTCCAGTGAGATCCTGGGATAAGTTTACTGTTTTTACTTCTAATGTGGAATTGGGCATTTACCATAGGTCTGTTAAACCTAGGAAGTGAGTACTGCTAGCGTCTCACTGCGTCATAGGTAAAGAAACTGAAACACACTGACCCCCTTTTGAGTAATGAGGTTCTTAAAGTATATAATATGATTTTGATTTGGGGAGAGACAGCAGCATACTTTAATTCTGTGGTGTGCAGTTTTTAAACAGCAAAGGATCCCTTTAAAAGGATTCTCCCTTTGTTTTATATTGGTAATAATAACTAACGTTTACTGAATGTTACTGTGTGCCGAGTGCTGTGCTAAGTGCTTTTTTATGCTTTATCTCACAAGCACTCTGTGTGGTCAGCGCTGTTACCCTCGTTTCATTGATAACTCTAGGCAAGGAGAAATTACTTGCCTAAGTATCCAAAGTTGGTAGTTAATCTTATTTAGGCAGGCAGATTCCAGAGCCTGGTGCTTGATCCCTATGTTGTAAGAGACAAGACAGCATTAGTTATGAAGACTATGGCCTCTGAAGCTCCCCTGCCTGAGTTCAGATCTAAGCTTAGCCACTAATCGGATGACCTTAGGCAAATGGCTTCTTTATGCTTCAGTTTCTTCATCTGTAAAACCAGATATAAATGTTAAGGTTTGAGAGTCTTTGCCTGCTAAGCTACATTTATTTTTTTTTACAGATTTTATTTACTTATTTTAAGAGAGGGGAAGGGAGGGAGAAAGAGAGGGAGAGAAACATCAATGTGTGGTTGCCTCTCACACACCCCTACTGAGGACTTAGCCCGAAACCCAGGCATGTTCCCCGACTGGAAAATGAACTGCGGACCTTTTGGTTTGCAGGCCAGCACCCAGTCCACTGAGCCACACCAGCCAGGGCATAAGCTGCATTTATTAAGTCATGATCATTTTTTTCACTTTTGTAACAATCTAAGGACAGTTCAACTGTTGACCACCTCTGAGCATTGGAGACCCCAGCACACAGTGCTCAGATCTCATCTTCTCTGATCACTAGTCACTCTCCAGTGGCAGGAATCTCCTCTAGCCCCAGGCTTTATTTATTTGTTTGTTTGTTTAATTAGTTATTGTTCAATTACAGTTGTCCCCATTTTCCCTCCATTACTCTCCCCCACCCTACCCACCTCCACCTCCCACATTCAGTCCTCCCCCTGCGCTCTTTGTCCACGGGTCCTTTCTACATGTTCCTTGATGACTCTTCCCCTTCTTTCCCCTGTTAACCAACCCCTCCCCAGTTACTGTCAGTTTGTTCTTTATTTCCATGTCTCTGGTTCTATTTTGCTCACTTGTTTGTTTTGTTGATTAGGTTCCACCTGTAGGTAAGATCATATGGTATTTGTCTTTCACCACCTGGCTTATTTTACTTAGCATAATGCTCTCCAGTTCCATCCATGCTGTCGTGAAGGGTAGGAATTCCTTCTTTCTTTCTGCTGCGAAGTATTTCATTGTTTAAATGTACCATACTTTTTTGATCCACTCATTTGCTGATGGGCACTTGGGTTGCTTCCAGCACTTGGCTATTGTAAATTGTGCTGCTATGAACATTGAGGTGCATAGGTCCTTTTAAATTGGAGTTTCAGGGTTCTTAGGGTATAGTCCCAGCAGTGGAACTGCTGGGTCAAAAGGCAGTTCCTTTTTTAGTTTTTTGAGGAATTCCATACTGTTTTCCACAGTGGCTGCACCAGTCTGCATTCCCACCAACAGTGCACTAGGGTTCCCTTTTCTCCACAATCTTGCCAGCACTTGTTGTTTGTTGATTTATTGATGATGGTCATTCTGACCAGTGTGAGGTGGTATCTCATTGTAGTTTTAATTTGCGTCTCTGATGGCTAGTGATGCTGAGCATCCTTTCATATGCCTGTGGACCCTCTGTTTGCCCTCCTTGGAGATGTGTCTGTTCAGGTCCTTTGCCCATTTTTTATTTGGATTATTTGTCCTCCTGGTGGGGAGTCATATGAGTTCTTCATATATTTTGGAGATCAAATCTTTGTCCCAGGCTTTAGATGCCATCTAGATTGTCTTTGAGTCCTAAATGCTTATTCCGCCTCGATCTCTTCCTCAGCTTTACACTTGATCTCAGCCAAAAGGCCAAGAAGTGATTCTTTCTTAACTTTAGACTTGCAAATTCAACCTCCCATTTGACATCTCCACCCAGATATCATCTACTCTGCTTTTTAAAAATATATATATATTTTAAATTTATTTTTAGAGAGAGGCGAAGGGAGGGAGAAAGAAAAAGAAACATCGATGTGCAAGAGAAGCATTGGTCAGTCACCTCTTGCACACCCTCACCTGGGAGGGACCTGGCCCGCAATGTGCCCTGACTGGGAATGGATTCAGCAACCTTTTGGCCCACAGGCCGGCATTCAGTCCACTGAGCCACACCAGCCAGGGCTCATCTACTCTTCCTGTACTTGACGTGTCTAAACCCGTTCCTCCTGCAGTTTTCCCTATCGCAGTAAATGGCACCTCTGTTTTTCTAGTGGCACAGGCCAAAAATCGTGGCGTTGTTTTGACTCCTCTTTTGCCCCTCATATCCCACATTCACTAGCAAAGCCCATTGGCATTACCTTGAGGATATATCTAGGATCTGCTCACTTCTTCAGGTTATTTCACTCAAGCCACCCTCATCTTCTGCCTGGATTATTGCAGAAACCTGCTAAGTGGTCTTCTTGGCACCTTTCCCCTTCTCCCTCCTCTCAGGGCCCTGACACATTTTTCTCCATACATAACCCAGAGTGATCTTTCTACACCATAAGGCAGATGATGTCTGTCCTCTGCTCATCACCCTCCGGTAGCTCCTCATACCACTTAAGTAGAAGTCCAGGTCTTTACAGTGGTCTGCGAGGTCCTGCACTCTGGCTCAGGCCCTTCTCTGACCCAGCTGGCGTCTCCTCCTCTCACTTCAGCCACGCTGTCCTTGTGGTTCCTTGGACAAAGGGAGCTCACTGCTGCTCCAGGCCTTTGTACTTGCCGAACCCTCTGCTGGGAGCACTTTCCCCAGATATGTGCCTGGTCGATGTCCGCTTTCCTTCACTGTCTGCTCACATGCCACCTTGTCTAAGAGGCCTTCCCTAATCTAACAAAAGGGCGGCTCCTACCCCAGGAGTCCCTGTTCCCCTCAGCCCCCACAGTGCTTGTTATTATCTCGTATGCAAATACATGCTTGTCTCTTCCCCCTACCCCAAACTCCTCGCTAGAATGTGAGCTGTATAGTGGCAGGAACTTTGTTTTGTTCATTATTGTATCCCTGGGCCTGGTGCCTAAGACATTGTAGATGCTCAGCGAATATTTGTCGAATACATGGGAACATCTAATCCATGAGGTAAACAGGGTTGCCACATAAAGTATGTGAATTGCAACTGGCATTCTAGGAATCCAGAGTTCAGAGTTAGCCTTGGCAGCCGTATTTGAATAGTAAATCCTCAGAAACACTCTGAGGAAGGATCGGCGAGAGGCCCATACTGGGGATACAGTGACATAATAGGAGGAAGACGGACTCTCAGTTAGAAGCGCTGGGTTTGTGTTCTGCTAATTAGCTATGTAATTTTGGACAGTTCACTGCCATTCTTTGCAGTAATGGGAACGTAAAATAATACTTCAGAGTTCTATATGAATATCAAATGAGGTGATGTGAAGTCACTTTGTAAATAAGACCAATTATACAAATATTATTAATTTCATATTATCACAGCTTTTGTTATGCTAGAACTTGAATTGTGAGATAATTCTTAAAACTCTTGCCCTGGCTGGTGTGGCTCAGTGGATTGAGTGCCGGCCTGTGAACCGAAAGGTTTCCAGTTCGATTCCCAGTCAGGGCACATGCCTAGGTTGCAGGCCAGGTCCCCAGTTGGGAGCATGTGAGACGCAACCAATTGTTGTATCTCTTGTACATTGATGTTTCTCCCACTCTCTTTCTCCCTCCCTTCTCCTCTCTCTAAAAATAAGTAAATAAAATATTTTTTTAAAAAAGCCTCTTTGGTAGCCATCTTTAAGAAATATAAGGACTTCCAGCTAAGATGGAGGTGTAGGTAGACACACTGTGCCTCCTCACACAACCAAAAGAAGGACAACAACAATTTAAAAACAAAAACAACCAGAACTGACAGAAAATCGAACTGTATGGAAGTCTGACAATCAAGGAGTTGAAGAAGAAACATTCATCCAGACCAGTAGGAGGGGCGGAGCCAGGCAGCTGGGGTGGAGAGGACTCGAGGCAAGGCGGCTGGAAGACAGGTGCGGGCAAAGTGGTGGCTGGCGGACCCAGCAAGGCAGCTGCTGGTGGAGCAGGCGGTCCCATATTTGCATGCAGATAAATCAGGAGGAACAACTGGGGAGCGAGACAGACCACGCAGCCCAGGGCTCCATCTCGGGGAAATAAAGCCTCAAACCTCGGATTGAAAACACCTGTGGGGGTGGCAGCAGGAGCAACTCCCAGCCTCAGGAGAGTTTGTTGGCAAGACCCACAGGGTCGTAGAACGTACACAAGCCCGCCCACCCGGGAATCAGCACCAGAAGGGCCCAATTTGCTTATGGGTAGCCAGGGAAGTGACTGAAAACTGAGAGAGTGGAACAAGTGCCATTGTTCCCTCTCAGACCCCTCCCCCACAAACAGCGTTACAATGCAACGACGTGGGTTGCCCCGCCCTGGTGACCACCTAAGGCTCTGCCCCTTATATGTAACAGGTGCGCTGAGACAAAAAAAATGGCCCAAATGAAAGAGCAGATTAAAGCTCCAGAAAAAATATGACTAAGCAAGGAAGAAATAGCCAACCTATCAGATACACAGTTCTAAACACTGGTAATCAGGATGCTCACAGAATTGGTTGAATGTGGTCACAAGTTAGATGAAAAAATGAAGGATATGCTAAGTGAAATAAAGGAAAATATACAGGGAACCAACAGTGACGGGAAGGAAACTGGGACTCAAATCAACAGTGTAGACCAGAAGGAAGAAACATTCAACCAGAAAAAAATGAAGAAACAATAATTCAAAAAAGTGAGGAGAGGCTTAGGAACCTCCAGGACCTCCAGGACATCTTTAAATGTTCTAACATCCAAATCATAAGTGTACCAGAAGGAGAAGAGGAAAACCAAGGGATTGAAAACTTATTTGAACTAATAATGGAGAACTTCCCTAATCTGGTGAAGGAAATAAAGTTCCAGGAAGTCCAGGAAGCTCAGAGTCCCAAAGAAGTTGGACCCAAGGAGGAACCCACCAAGGCACATCATAATTACATTACCCAAGATTAAAGATGAGAGAATCTTAGAAGCAGCAAGAGAAAAGGAGACAATTACCTACAAAGGAGTTCCCATTAGACCATCAGCTGATTTCTCAAAAGAGACCTTGCAGGCAAGAAGGGGCTGGAAACAAATATTCCAAGTCATGAAAAGCAAGGACCTACATCTAAGATTACTCTATCCAGCAAAACTTTCACTTATAATAGAAGGGCAAATAAAGTGCTACCCAGATGAGGTCAAGTTAAAGGAGTTCATCACCACGAAGCCCTTATTATATGAAATGTTAAAGGAACTTACCTAAGAAAAAGAAGATAAAAAATATGAACGGTAAAATGACGACAAACAGTTATTAACAATCACACCTAAAACAAAAGCAAAAACAAACTAAGCAAACAACTAGAACAGGAATAGAATCACAGAAATGGAGATCACATGGAGGGTTATCAACAGGGAAGTGGGAGGGGGAGAGAGAGGGGAAAGGTAAAGAGAATAAGTAGCATAAATGGTAGGTAGAAAACAGACAGAGGGAGGTTAAGAATAGTATAGGAAATGTAGAAGCCAAAGAGCTTATATGTACGACCCATGGACATGAACTAAAGGGGGGGAATGTGGGTGGGAGGGGGTGTGCAGGGCAGAGGGGAATAAAGAGGGGAAAATGGGACAACTGTAATAGCATAATCAATAAAATATATTTTAAAAAAATGTAAGAGTCTTCTAAGAATATCAGGATTTTAAAAATTGAAATAATTTTCATAATCCTTGCTGTGGATGGTTTACAGCTAGATATTTGGGACTTTGTAATCAAATGTTTTATCACATGATATATACTACTATAAATCCTGGTTTTTTTTGTTACTCAATAAGTGTTGTTTCTGTTTCACAGGATGCAAATCACTCTCTTTGTCTGAGTGACTTGAGCCTTCTGTCCACAGACTCTGAACTGCGAGAAAACTCCAGCACAGTAAGTATACCTGTGGTGCGGGCGCTAGAAGAGAAAGCGCAAGGACGGAGCACTTGCTTTAGTGGGGAAATTGAGGGAGGCAAATTTTTGAAATCTTCCAGGTTTGGTTGTGTCCAATTACTGTTTAGGGTTTTTTGCTTTTCTTTCTTTCTTTCCTTTCTTTTCTTTCTATACGTGCTCTCATAGGAGAGGTTGTTCTCTCTGATGCCTAGTACCTTTTGACCCGGTCACTCACTTAACAACCACTTGGTCCCAGAAAATTTCTTTCTTTATTCATTTAACAAGTATTTATCAAATGCCTGCTGGTGCTGAGCTTGTATGGTAAAAATGTGGGTGTGGTCTGTCCTTGAGGAGCTTAAAATGAGTCCTGCCCTTACTGGTGCAGCTCAGTGGATTGGGTGTTGTTCTGCGACCCAAAAAGTCACTGGTTCGATTCCTGATTAGGGCAAATGCCTGACTTGTCAGCCAGGTCCCCAGTTGGGGGCGTGTGAGAGGCAATAGATAGATGTTTCTCTCCCTCTCTTTCTCCTTCTTTTCCCCTTGCTCTAAAAATGAATAAATAAAATCTTTAAAAAAAAAAAAATTAGTTCCTATACAGGAGAGCCAGAATTCCAGTTTCCAGACTTTCTGAAGCCCTGCCAGTCTTCCCCCCGGGTCAGTCCTCCCCTTCCTTTGAGCCCCCCGCTGTGGGGTTGTGAAGGAAACCTCCACTCTGTGCCCCCTGCCGAAGGACAGCCCCGCTGTCTTAGATCTGATTGCGTCGGTCGCTGTGTTTGGAGTTGCCCGACCTTTGCGGGACTCCATGCGGTGCCTTGCAGACCACTGCATTGAGCCCGAGCTTATGCTTTGTGCGCATCTGTGTGCTTTAGTGTGTCACAAGCGCTGATTGGTAAGTGTGTAAATGTTGTATTTCTTTGCTAAAAGAATACAGCTTAGGTTAGATTTTCTGAGTATGTGCATGATAAATAAGAAGAATCAGTGTGATAGGAGCAGAGAC
>PVJI01032443.1:0-12198 GCA_004026765.1 Micronycteris hirsuta
CTGTGTTCGCTCTCTTGTCTGTCCCTGGAATGTGCGCCAAAGAGCTCTGGCTGAGGGGCCCAGTTGTGCACTGTCCCTGGTCTTTTTGAACTGTGCATGATTAGACCACAGATCGTAGGGTGCCCAGGGCCCTTAGCTTCCCGTTTGGTTGCGCAGGTCACACTTGGCTGTAGAGCCGCTGACTGAAAGCTGTTCCCAGTTCTTCTGGAATGAGCTGGGAAAGGCCTCGGTCCCTGAGTTCAAAGAGCCTCCAATTCCCCTTGATGGAAGCTCAAGCTTCCGCGGGCCGAGGGCTGACCGTGTTCTCACTCCGGTGCTATAGGCAGACTTCCCTGGGCCTCTGATCTTGGTCGCGCACCGATCCCGGTCGCCTACCTACCGACCCTGGCTGCGCACCTGATCCCAGTGGCGCACTGACCTCGGGACTGTTGGGGGCAGGGCCTCTCCAAATAGCCACGGAGCACCACTTTTTTTCCTGTTTTTCCTCTCTGAAAAATTCTTCCTATTTACACCCCCCAGACCAAACAAGCATCTGACCACTCACAAATCCCACTCTGGCTCCCTCCACAAGAATCTTGCGTCCGATCCGGGCGGCTGCCCGGTCTGGGACCGAAGCCCCACCCCGCTCCCCGGGCTGGTCCCGGTGGGGACCCTTTCCTTCCGATGCTCTCTGCTTACCGTGTGAATGTTCAAATTCCCCTGTAATCTTGGGCATCAATCATCATATGTGTTGGAATACTGCTGAGTTTTCACCCCGTTCCTCAGAAAATCAACCAGTGGGCAGGAGGAAGTAAACTCTGTTCCCCCTATCTCACCGCCATCTTCCCTCCCTCCCCATTGTAAAGTTTTTGTTGCTAAAAAATGCACTGCTTCTTGTGGAAACACACACACATAAAAACCCTACTGTTATTTAGAAGAAGGCAGTGGTAGCTTTTTTTCCTTGATAACTCATGTGCCATTGCTTTCTTCATTTTTCCTTTTGTTAATTTTTGTTAAAAATAATCTGTACAGATGTTGTAAAAATTTATTGAGACTGTTTTATAGCCCGAATATGGTCTATTATTCTAAAAGTATAATTGCACTTGAAAATAATATGTATTCTACAGTCATCTGATTTATTAAATATAAATTAAGTCAAGATGGTTGAGAGTAGTGTTCAGATCTCCTATGTCTATATTGATTTTTTTTCTTCTAGTCTTATCAAATACCCAGAAAGTTGTTTTAAATCTCCAATGGTGATTGTGTAATTGTCTATCTGTTAATTATGTAAATTTTTGCTTCATATAATTTTAAACTCTTGTAATTACTATATCTTCTTGATGAATCAACTAATTTATTTTCATGAAGGATTTCTCTTTATCTCTGGTAGTATTTTTCTTTGAATCTATTTTATCTGAATTAATATACCCACTCCAATCTTCTCATTTTTTAAGGTATAATTTATTCATTTTTAGAGAGAGAGGAAGGGAAAGAGAAAGAGAGGGAGAAAAACATCTATATGGGAGAGAAACATCAATTGATTGCCTCTCACATGCTCCCTGACTGGGGACCAAACCCGCATTCCAGGCACGTGTCCTGCCTAGGAATCAAACCAGCGACCTTTCACTCTGCAGGACGATGCCTGGTCAGGGCAGCCTTCTTATTCTTAACGTTTTCATGGTATATCTTTTTCATCAGTTTTTACATTCAAAATATCTTGATTGTTTTTTTTTTAATTTAAAGTGTGTTCTCATAGAGTCGCTATATAGTTGGGTTTTATATTTATTCAGTTATCTCTGTCTTTTAATTGTAGTGTTTTGGTCATTCATGATTAATACAATCATTGAAGTAGTTGAAGGCAGAAACATGGTCCTCGAAGATATCCATTTCCTAATCCTCAAAACCAGTGAATATGTTACCTTGCATATGGCAAAAAGGACTTTGAAGATGTGATTAAGATTAACAACATTGAAACTGGATGATCATCCTGAATTATTTGGGTGGGCCCATCCTCATCTCCTAAATCCTGTAAAGCAGAGAACCTTTCTCAAGTGTAATCAAAGAGAGATGTAACCACAGTGGAAAGTTTGGAGAGATGCAACATGAGAAAGACTTAACTCACTACTGTTGTTGTTTTTTTTAAATTGCTTTATTGTTCTTCAATTACAGTTGTCTGCATTTTCTCCCCTCTCCTCCCCCAACCCCATCTAAACCCACCTCCCTCCCTTGCTTCCAGCCTCGCCCTAGTTCCTGAAAACCCTTCTCCCCACAATCCCCTCTCCCTCCCTTCTGGCTATTGTTAGATTGTTCTTAATTTCAATGTCTCTAGTAATATTTTGCTTGCGTTTTTCTTTTGTTGATTACATTCCAGTTAAAGGTGAGGTCATATGGTTTTGAAGATGAAGGAGAGGAGCTAACAACTGGTGGCATCAAGTTCTGAGAACAGCCTTCAGTTTGCATCCAGAAGGAAAACAGGGACCTAAATCTTACAACCTCAAGGAACTGATTTTTACCACCAACCCAAATGATCAGAAAAGAGATTGATTCTTTTCTAGAAATTTCAGGAAAAATCCACCTTGTTGACACCTTGAATTTATTTCACTGAGCCCTGTGCCATATTTCTGACCTACAGAGAACTATAAGATAATCAGTTTGTGTTGTTAAAAGCCACAAAGTTTACATAATTTGCTATGACTGCAATAGAAAATTAATACAAATTTTACTACCTGAAAGTAGTGTAAAAAGTAAGTAGAGCCAGTTTAAAGTGCTTGTACTCCCCCTTGCCCTAGCAACCACCATTCTTTTTGTCTTTACAAATTTCACTACGCTAGGTACCTCATTTAAAAGGAATCACACAGTATTTGTCTTTTCACTTAGCATAATGTCCTCAAGTTTCATCCATGTTGCAGCATTAAATCAGAATTTTCTTCCCTTTTAAACTCAAATACTATTTCATTGTATGCATGTATTATATTTTTTTATTCATTCATCTAGTCATGGACGCTTGGGTTGCTCCCACCTTTTGGCTATTATGAATGATGTTACCGCAAACATGAGTGCTTTTTTTCTTTTTCTTAAACAATACTTTGACAGGGTAAAACCGTGTTAAGCTGGCAGGCTGACTCAGCTCACGGGCCAGTTTGCCACCTTCTGAAACCAGGTCCCTGAGACTCTGTTTGTGGTTGTTACTGTTGTTGTTGTTTTTTCACCTAGAGTATTTTCTATTGTTCTTTCAAGTTCCATGACTCTTTCATCTGGTATATCCATTTTGCTACATCCAACCATATATTTGAGAAAATATATATATATATATTTTTAGTTCTAAATTTTTCAGGTGTTTTGATTCATTGTAAACATTTTTAATTTGGAGTTTATCAATGAATTATAAAAATAATTTTTAAGTCTTTGTTAGTTCCAACATCTGTTTCATTTTGAGCCTTTTGAGGTTGGTCTTCGTGCATATTTTTTCTTGAGGCTGTTCTTGCTTGGTTCTGTTTGGTTTGGTTTTGCTCATGTTGGATAATTTTGCATTGTCAAGGTTAAATTCTAGAGATTTTGAATTTTGTTATTTTCCACTGGTGTGTTGTTTCCTTTCTTTTAGCTGATAAATACAAGGGTGGGCAGAAGTAGATTTATAGTTATGAGTGTGAAAAACAGTTTATTCTTATAATATAATTTATTAATTGTTATATTACTGATTATTATTAACCTACTTTTGCCCATCCCTGTGTCCTTGACTTGGCCCAATTGCATCCTCTGTTTCTGGAGCAGCAGCTCCCTTCTGTTTGGATATTTTATTTAGTGCAACTGCTTAGCCTTTGTCCCACATGCATAGTTCAGGGGTTGAAAGAATGGGCTAAGCGGGTCTTAGGAATGTATTGTTTGACTCATTCTCTTGTGGGATTCCCCTACTCTCTTCAGCATTCACAGTATCCAAGCTCCAGATTTCTGATTGCCCAACCAGAAGGATGATTGATGTGTTCTGCCGAAGCTGTGCTTACCACATGGGCTGCATTTAGCACCAGACTCAGAGCCATAGAGAGAGAAGTAGAATTCAGATCTCCAGCTTCTCTGGGAGCATGCGCTCCTTAGCACCGTGTGTTTACTTCTGTGCGCTCTCCTTTAGAGAGTTACACCTTCAGAGCGCTGTGTTTTTGTATGGTCTGGTTTTATTTAAAATAACTATTTTAAAACTTTATTTTTTTTAAATAACTATTTTCCACATCAGGCAGGGTCTTAGTCTGCTTCTATTTGTACAGATTTAATCAAAGATTAACAAATTGCAGTCATTGTAATAGCTGGGAGGCTACATTCTTCTATATTTTGTGCAGAAAATAATTCACTGCTCCCTCCCCACTCTCATGCATTGATCAAGAACATTATTTTGGTGAGTTGATGCTCAATAAGAGTTCTTGCAAACCAAAGAGGTAAAATCACTAAGAACAAGACAATTCCATAAGGAAGGGCATGAATAAGAAAGGTGTTATCCACCAGCATTCATAACAGTTGAAATTTAGTACACCAAAAAATGTTTCTATTTAACAACCTAAGGGTTAGTACCGTAACATAAAATGGGACCAATATAGCATACACACCAGACCCTGAATGTACTTATTTAAATACTTGTTTTGGAGAATAGTGTGATGCTATTTTAAGAGAATTTGCACTTACATTATTTCCCCTACCTTGTTTCTTAAATTAGAGAGGTGATAAAGTATGGGTGGAAAATAATGTCTTGCTACACTGGGACAGTCATTACAATATTTAATATCTTTATATTAAAGTGTTTTTTTACATTTATGTAGAGAAAAAAATAAAGTAGTATCACTAATGTGCTCAACAATGTGGCACTTCTGAGTCTAGAGAATTTAAGGGAAAAAAGAAAATTATGTATCTAAGACTCCAAAGCAATTTAAAATTATTTGTCCCATATTAATTCTGAAGTTATTTGTGTCTTGGTTACATTTTACTTTTGTTGCCATGTCAGTCTTACCTCAAAGAAACATTTATTTCAGGGACCTCAAGTAAAGTGGAATTATCTTTTTCTTTAATAAAGACCATAAGTGTATATTTCAAAGAATTTTCACAATGCGAACTTACTTACTTAGCCAGACCACAGAGCAAAAATAGAATACTACCACCGCCTTAGATGACCCTTTTTTTTTTTTTGTCTTTGTACAGTCACTATTTTGCCCTAGATATAAGCACTATTTGATGTCTCTCACAGCATAGATTTGTTCAGGCTGTTTTTGAAACATGTATAAATGCGGTCCTACAAAAAGTATTCTTTTCTGACTTTTGCCTCAGCATTATGTTTATAAATGTCAGTCATGTTATGTGTAGCAATAATGTATTCATTCTCACTGATTTGTTCTATTGTATTCATTGATATTTTTATTTACCTATTCCACTTAAATTAAACATCTAGTTTATTTCTAGTTTGGGGCTATTACAGAAATATTGTTATGAAAATTCTTTTACATTTTTTTGGTGTACATTTGTACATATTTTGATTGGGAATATACATGTACCTGGAATTTCTAGATTATAGGATAAGCATATGTTCAACTTATTAGATGCTGCCATTTTCTACAATTACTCTGTCCGTTTACACTCTCAACAACAGTGTTCGAGAGTTCCCATTGTTCCGATTCTCACCAACGCTCAGTATTGTCGCTTGTTTTCCACTTTGGTCACTTTAGTTGATGTGCAACGACAAACTTTGGTTTCAGTTTGCATTTTCACAATAACTCATATAATTAGAATATTTTTATAGGTTTATTGAACACTTTTGGGATGTGACTGTTTACTTCTTTTGCCCATTTCATTGGCTTTTCTTCCTTTTTATCATTTGTAGGAAGTATATATTTTGTATATGAATACTCTGTAGGTTCTATGTGTTTTATATTGTAAATATCTTTCCCCTCTCTGCGGCTTGTCCTTGACTTTTTTGGTGAATATAGTTTTCAATTTTAATATGACCCAGTTTATCAGTTTTTATTTTTATAATTAATTCTTTGTACTCTTTTTAAGATATTTTCACACACCAAGTTCCTGAAGATATTTTTCTATATTATCTTCCAGAAAGTTTTTCTTTACCTTTCATGTTTTTGTTTGGTGTAAGTCTGGGGATCAAGATTCATTTTTCTTCATACGACCTAGAACATTTTAGAAAAGGCATTATTTCCTCTGCTATAATGTGGTATATCATTTATAATAATAATATATCAATATGCATGGGTTTGTTTTTATAATCTTTGTCCTGTTTTATTTCTATTGTGGTTTATTTTTCTAACCACATAAATTTGTCTTAATTATTTTGCTTAATAATGAATCTTGGTATCTGATACTGTAAATCTTTATTCAAAATTATATTGGATAATTTTAGAATCAGCTTATCAATTTAAAAAAATATTTGTATTTTTATTACAGTTGTAGAAAATCCATAAGTCAACCCAGGGAAAACTGACATTTTTTTCAGTAGTTTCTTCAAACTATGAATATGCTATATCTCATTGGTTTATGTCTTTAATTCTTGTCAATAAACTTTGGTTATTTTCAGTGTAAGAGTCTTATATATTTTTATTATAGTTTTTATGGTGGTTAATGTTATTTTATACTATTGTAAATAGTAGCATTTTTAAATTTTATTTTCCAATTGTTTATTGATGGCACATAGAAATAAAAAGGATGACTATTGAAGTTCATTCCTTGATCTCTTATATCTGACAACTTCCAATTAACTGACATTGATTTATATTCTCATTTCAACTGCCCCTGCCCCATTGCCATGGCCAATATATTAAATTATATATTGTAATATCTCCTAGTATATTGCCCTTGTATTTTACCATAAGTAGTTTTCTAACTATTACTAACTATTATCCCAGCTTAACATACCTTTAAAACCCCAAACTGATTATGTCACTCTTCTGATTTAAAATTTTTCGTGTTCTATAGATAAACCTCCTTAATGTGCATGGTCTTTGATGATCTGAGCTCCTAATTTAGCTATGTGAACCATTACTAAACTGCTAACAGGTGCTAAAACGAAGAGTACTCTGTGTATTTTTCCTTGGGTTTTCTCTCTATTTGTAATGCACTTCTCATCTCTACCTGGTTAACTCTTACTTGGCCTTCAAAACCATTCAGATGGCTGTGCATCTGAGTAGTCCCTCTGACCTCACCAAGTGGATATAATCACTCTCTCCACTATGTTTTGTTTTCACAGCTACAAAAACTGAATAGTTACTATCTGGTAACATATACTAGTTAATTCTAACTTGATTTACATAAGACAGCGTAATAAACATGAAGTTAAACAAACAAAAAAACATTTCTCAAGATAAAGTTTATGGTTATGCGGTGACTTCCAAAGTCTCCAGTAAAGCATCAAGGCTCCCTTTATCTTTTTATTCTGACTTCCTCAGTGTAGCTTCCATCCTCAAGGCTACCTGTTGGTCTGAGAAGCCAGCTGGAGAGCTATTGACTATGCCTGTTTTCCAGGTTGCAGGAAAAGAGATAATGATCATGGTACATAACACATCTTCCAATCATCTTTACAGAGCATTCCAGGTAGTCCTACAAAATATTTTTATATATATATCATAGGCAAAAAAAAAAAAATCTCATGACCATACTTAGCTAGAAGAAGGGGAATATAGTCTATTTGCTAGGTAATTTATTTTCCAAAAGATTATTACTATCAAATAAAAGCAAAATCAATACTGGGTTGACCTCTAACAGTTATGCCCCATTCTTTACTAGGTTATGAGCTTATTAGGGAGGAATGCCTAATGATGCCTAATGTGAACATCACAGGGCTTGGCACACTAGGCATGTTAAAAGGTTATTGAAGAATGCTGTTCAGATTGTTGAGAAGCACATGAATATAGATTGCAGCAAGTTGTGTCAGGAGATTTACCAGCAATCAGCACTTGAGAAGAAAATATTTTAGATATTAACTTAAGTAGCCAAGTTTTGCCTCATTTTTAAAAATTTGTGAAATTATAGCCCTAAAATGATGAGAATTCTTAGCTAATAATAATTTTATTGATTTGAAGTATATTTAGGCATATTCAGCCACTGAGAGGATTAAGAAAAATATTACAAGGGAAAAAAAGAAATCAGAAACTTTGGCTATGAAAGTATATGTAGTCAATAACTCACTCCAACAGATTTTAGAAACTTTTGTAGAAGGAGTATTCATTCTTTAAAATATTTCAATGATAAAATACTATATAATAGGATAAAATATAGAAGTATAAATGGGTGAAGGGAAAGGTCACAAAATATTAACCTTGTCTGTGGTGCCTGTCTAGCATGAGTGGGTAGATTACGGTCACAAGAATTGCACTACCAGGAGTGATTACTGAACTTCAAAGTTCTGAAACTATTAATTATTTGGCCAATTTTTATAAAATTAATGCTTAAGAGTCATTCAGTTTTCTAAATGCAACTATTTATTTTTAAACCTTTCAATTAATCTGGGTTATATTCCTTAATTTTCTGCTTAATTATCAGTGGATCTGAAGAGGGTTGGTTTACTCATTCTGTCAAGTGAAAGGGGAAGTGGTACAAATGAAAACATAGTCAATTGACAAAGCACTATTATTGAAAAGAACCTTTGGGGAACATTTAGAGTATTTTACATACTGGAAGACAAGACATATTGAATTTTTGTCCCACAAAGTAAAAGTAACCTTTGCTGACACATTCAATACTTTATTGATCATGTATTAAATGTCAGACACCGTGTCGGGAGAGTAAAAGAGCTATGCTCTAGATACACAGCACCCAGAATCTGGTAGAAGAGACAGATATTAATCAAATAATCCCATCAGTGGATGTATAACTATGAAAAGAAAACTGAATTGAGTGAAATAAGCATGATACTATAATAGCATTTATAAAAGGATCCTTGACAAAAAGAAAGAGGAAGGAGGTTCCATACAAAACTTTCCTAAAACACAACTTGAACACTATTGTTGAGAAATACAAATAATTATTGATTAGGAGGTTTTGATTAGTCAGCTTTACTGTTTTAATTCATGTAATAGAGAGTTTAGTGAACAGGATATCTTAAAAGCCTGTATTATCAAAGCAAAGTAATAAATTACAGGTACTTGACACAAATTTTTAGCGAATTTTTATAGAGAAAATGTCCACCAAATAGTTTTATTTTATTCTAAGGATCAGGTTTCTAGAGGTTTGTCACAATCACTTTTTCCCACCTACACGGCATTTTTCTCATCATCCAGCGCAATTCGGGGCATGTTTTATGCTAAAAACAGCAGGAGCGAGGCTCTCTTCAGAGTTGGTCCTAGGAAAGATTGCTTTAGGCTGTGTTTATTAGTTAACAAAAGCAGCACTTCTGCCAGTTTAGAACTGTGCGCTTCAATATGATAGCCACTACCTAAATATGACTTATTTACATTTGAAATAAAATTTAAGAAAACTTAAAAACTGCATTTCTCTGTTTCACTAACCACATTTCCAGTGCTCAGTAGCCATATGTAGCCAGTGGCTCCTGTATTGAACAACACAGAACACATCCATCACCAACAAAATTCCTACTGTATAGCACTGGTCTAAGTACATAAAACAGAGTGGCTTATGTGACTCAGAAAATGCAGCTTTGAATCACCAAACGGCTGTATCAAAATCTATGTTGGTTTGGCAGAAGAGAGCAGAGGGCCCCCAGTGACTAACCTTACATTGATCCATTTTACGTGAGACTCTTACTATACTGTACTAAGTAAAACAACAAATAATGGTGAAAGAATTAAAAAAAAAAAACAGACACATACAAGAGTCTGGTGATTGCCAGAGGGAAAGGAGGCTGGGAGGAGGTGGAAAAGGCCAAAGGGGAGATAAATGGTGGGGGAAAGAGACTTGACTTTGAGGGGTAAGCACACAGTGCAGGGTGCAGATGATGTGTTATAGGATTATACATTTGAATCCTATATAATTTTATTAACCAATATCATCCCAGGAAAGTCAATTAAAAAATCTATTTTCCACCTCTATGTCAAGCCTCTATATTATTAGATATTAAAAAGATGAATCTCATTGAATGTAGGATAATATCAGGTTAAATGGTAAAAAAAATAATAATAATATAACTCCCGACTTCTAGTCAAGATAATGGCATAGGTAAACACGGTACTCGCTTCGTTCCACAACCACATCAAAATTACAACTAAACTACAGAACAACCATCATTCAGAGCTACCTGAAATCTTGCTGAATGGAAGTCCAACAACTATGGAATTAAAGAAGAAACCACATCAAGACTGAAAGGTGGAGCAGAGACACTAAATGGCTGGTCCCACACCCAGAAGTGGTGGATAAGAATCAGGATCTGAGCTGCAGAGTTCCCCCTGAGGAGCAAGGTGTCCAAGCCCACATCAGCACCCCCAGCCCAGGGTTCCAGGACCAGTAAGATAAGTCCCCATAACTCCTGGCTGTAAAAATCAGCAGACAATAAGACTGAGGGAAACAGAGGGTTTCTGGAGTCCCAGACAAATCCTCTTAAAGGGCC
Organism: Micronycteris hirsuta; assembly: GCA_004026765.1. Classification (NCBI taxonomy): domain Eukaryota; kingdom Metazoa; phylum Chordata; class Mammalia; order Chiroptera; family Phyllostomidae; genus Micronycteris; species Micronycteris hirsuta. The sequence continues at coordinate 10,523 of PVJI01032443.1, forward strand.
TGAGCACGGACTTACTTGAGCTCATTCTCTCTGAACTACAGCACTGGGGCAGCAGCTTGAAAGGCACCAGAGATAAATGGGGGGAATGTTCTCCCACACTGAAGTGCTGCCAGTGGCCATTGTTCCTTTGAGGAGCTTTCCCCACACAAAGCCAGTAGGCAGGTGTCATATCTGAGATTCCATCGACCTGGCTCACACTGTTTGTCCCACCCTAGTGATTCCATGAGGCCCCATCCCACCCTACTTTTGGGCCCACCCAAGCTGTTTTCAGTGGCTTTTCTATCTCAATGACTTGTCTCAACTCACGCTTCAGATTTTCCTAAATTCTCTCAGACAAGCAGCATCTGGCCTCAGCATACCCCATATATCCATTAAACAGCCCCAGTCCTGACAATAGCTGCTGCCAGCTTTGGTTCACAGCTTGGCCTCACCTAGGTCCCTCCAAGCTCAGCACAAGTAGCAGCCATCTGCAGATTGCTTTGGAGCTTATGCTGGGTGGTCTCAGGCAGAACACAGGCTGTGGCTGACCTTGGCCTACACTTCCCAAGAGGCCTCAGAGCCAGCACATCCAGTGGACAGCTTCAGACCCCGTTGAAACACCACCCAGCCACCTCTACAAGTGACACACTCAAAGAGTTGACTCAGCGGGCACCAGAGCCATGCTGAAGTAAGTCTTGCTCTGTGGGGTGGGACCCTGTGCAACTGATCATGCATAGTGGTCAGAGGTTGGTGGTTAGTGCTCACAGCCAGCCTTTGCAGCTAGTCAGCCCAAGAGTAAAGCTCACCCATTGATGTGCCAACCGCAATCAAGGCAGCTCAACTACAAGAGGAGGGTGTACACTGCCCACACAGGGGGTACACTTCAAGTCCCCAGCTTAGATGCCCCAGGAGGCTGTGCCACTGGACCTGCAGGACACCTACTACATTAGGCCACACTACCAACCTGGGAGCCATAGCAGCTCTACCTGATACTTGGAAACAAACACAGGGAAGCTGCCATAATGGGGAGAAAAAGAAATGTGACCCAAATGAAAGAACAGAACAAAACTTCAGAAAAAGAACTAAAACATGCCCTGGCTGGTGTAGCTCAGTGGATTGAGCGCAGGCTGGGAACCAGAGGGTCCCGGTTCGATTCCCCGTCAGGGCACATGCCTGGGTTGTGGGCCAGGTCCCCATGAGGGCCATGTGAGAGGCAACCATACATTGCTGTTTCTCTCCCTCTCTGTCTCCCTCCCTTCTCCTCTCTCTAAAATAAATACATAAAATCTTAAAAAAAAAAAAAAAAAGAACTAAAACATAATGGAGTCAGGCAATCTACTAGGTGCAGAGATCAAAACACTGGTTATAAGGATGCTCAATGAACTTTGAGGACCTCAACAACATAAAAATAGTCAGAAATGAAGCATACACTAATTAAAGAATAATTTACAGGAAATCAACAGTAGAGTGGATGAAGCCAAGAATTAAATCAGCAATTTGGAATATAAGCAAAAAACACCCAATCAGAACAGCAAAAAGAAAAAAGAATCCAAATGACCTCAAAAACCAAAATTATATGAAACTATAAAACTAGTTTAAAACGTGGAAAAGAGAATACTACGATTTGTAATGTGATGCCATACTTTTTGTTTTTATTGAGTATTGGATCACTGTGTCTGTTGTATAACACTTTCATC
>PVJI01032444.1:0-12176 GCA_004026765.1 Micronycteris hirsuta
AACAAAGCTGAGGTGTGAAGGTTCATCACCCCTTTTCTAAAGTCCCCTATGTCCTTCCCTGATGGTCCCCTAATGACTGTGCCTGTCTGCTTGTCTTAGGTTGTTCCTTCCTTGAGGAATCTTACCCGTCATTGGCTAACCAGCCGTCTTCCCAGGCCAAGCAGGGGGACATAAGAGAGGGGATAGGTTTTTGTCTCCTAAGCAGCTCATGTCCCTAAGGCCTTTCCACTCAGCCTTAACCATGGGAGGCTACAGTTCCTGAAACCAGACAGGATGGTTCCCAACAGCCATCTTGGAGGCTAATGATTATATCATCATTTATTTATCTATTCTCATGTTAATGATATTAATATTATTTCTTTTCTTTTTTTGCTATTATAAACAGTGCTTCTGTGATCATTCTTGTTTAGGCTTCCTGGTGCACAGGAACAAGAGTTTCTCTGGAAGCAACTGCCAGGCCACAGGTTGTGTGCACCTTTAAATGTATTAAATAACACCAAAATTGACCCCAAATTGTTGTACCAATTTATACTCCCACCAGCAACGAATGATGTTTTGCATGCTCTATCTCCTTGTCAGTGCTGGATGTTTTCAGATTTTTAAATGTATGCCTATTTGGTGTGTGTAAAATGATATCTTTTGCAGATTTAAATTTGCATTTTCCAATTGCTAATGACATTGAACATCTTTTCATATGTTTATTGTCCATTCAGGCTTCCTGTAATGAAAAATGCCTATTTATGTCATCTGCCCATTTTTTTCTATTGGTTTATGTGTTTTTGTCTTACCAATTTGTAGTTCTTCATATATTCTGAATTATTAAGAAGATTTTGGTGGTTATATATGCTGCAAATACCTTCTTGCAGTTTGTGCTTTTTCATTTTACTTTTTAATACTGTTCTTTAATGAATAGAAATTTATTTTTTTAGATTTTATTTATTTATTTTTAGAGAGAGGGGAGGGGAGGGAGAAAGAGTGGCAGAGAAACATCAAATTGTTGCCTCTTACATGTCTCCAACTAGGGATATGGCCTGCAATCCAGACATATGCCCTGACTGGGAATTGAACCTGTGATTTTTTGATTCACAATCCACACTCAATTCACTGAGCCATACCAGCCAGGACAGAAATTTAAAATGTATTAGTTTTTTCCCTTTGTGATATTTGTGTCCTTTCAAAGACATAGTTCCATTGACTGAGGTCATAAAGATATTTTCATATACTCCCTTAAAAAACTTTTAAATACCATATGATCTCACCTTTAAGTGGAACCTAATCAACAAAGCAAATAAGCAAGAAAAATATAACCAGAGATATTGAAATTAAGAATAATCTGACAGTAACCAGAGGAGAGGTGGGAGGGAATAATGGAGGGGGAAGGGAGAAGGGTTTTCAGGAACAACTATAAAGGACACATGGACAAAACCAAGTCGGGGGTGGAAGCAGGGGAAGGAGGTGGGGATGACTGGGGTCAGGGGAGAGTGGCAGGGGGTAAATGCAGACAACTGTACTTGAACAACAAAATAATTTTTAAAAAACTTTTAAAGTTATGCTCTTCATTTAGGTATTTTGTCCAAGTAGCACCTGTTTTTGTGATATAGGTAAGGTGGATTTAATTATAATGTTTTTTCCATATGGATAACCACAAGCTCAAGGTTCCTTCTTATAGCACTTCACCTTTCTTCAGACACAACGCATGCTCCAGGTTTTCCTCCCGTCTGACTTCTTTTTCTTGGTCAGCAGTGCTGGCTAGTCTTCCTCTTTGAATCCTCTAAATGATGAAGTGATAGGGAGTGCTTCCCTTCTCTTGCCTATCTAGTTTCTCTCAATATTGTCTCTCTAGATGATCGCATCCAAGTTCATGGCTATGAATAACATTCGTATGCTGAACATTCCACGTTCATACCTTTACCCCCTTCCACATCTCTATGTGGTTCACTCCTTCCCGTTTCTCAGGGCTCCCATCAAATGTCACCTCCTCAGAGAGGACTTCCCTGACCATATTATGTAAAATAGGAGCACCTGTAACTGTCTGTACACTTACCTTGCTTTAGTTCATATCAAAGCATCATCAGTCACCTCCTGACCTTCTATTAAAAATCTAGTATATATCACCTTCCTGGAACTAGAATATATGTTATAATTCATGAACTTTGAAGTGTTTGCTGATACATCTAACTGACTAAGAACAGTGTCTGGCTTACAATATTATAGATGCACAATACACATGTGTAATGAAAGGAGCGATGATAACCTTTATTTAATACAGTGTTTCACAGCTTATATAGATCCTTTATATGAAAGCATGTTTTTCCTAGCATCAATTTAATCCTCAGAGGTGTGATTTTTACCTACATTTGTGAATATCAGAGCATTTGTGAACATCTCCTTTGGAGGTCTCTTACATTTTTTTTTACACAGAACCATTAATTTTACTCCCAGTTTTATGCATTGTTAGGTATGTGACTGTCATTTGAAGAGGTTGAACTATAAGTTCTCTTAGCTCACTCCAGGCCATGCAATCTGTCACTTAGTTCACACAAATGGAATGCAGTTCTGATAAAGTAATAAGCAATTCAAATTTATGAATGTATAAAGGCATTTGTTAATCTAAAAAAACCCCCAAACTAACCCAGGGCTACTCAGACTAGTGGTTCTCAGTAATTTCTTTTCAACCAAAATACAGGACCATGGGCTACTTTGATTTTTATATGACCATAAACATTTTTGCTGGGAGAAAAATACTATCAAACATTCTTATTCACCACAACTGTCAGCATCTGTTAGAACCACAGTCCACATTTACACACAGGGTTGTCTAGCAGACATGGTCTTTCCATCTGGGCCCCTCCAAAAGATGTTCTGACAACAAGATCCAGACCTCTACTCATATTAAATTATTGAGAAGCCAGTAAATCTATGTAGCTAAGCCCATAAAAATACACATTTAGCAAATTTGAGCAGCCAGAGAAATTCATTAATTCAATAGGTCTACTGGGGGTTTTTGAACTTAGTACTTGAGAATTTGGTCAATTGTGTCAAATTACTTGTTTGCACTCTGACTCATTTCACAACACAAATAGAATGAATTTGTACATATCTCTCCCTGAGAACACAAAAAGGGAACTTGAGGCTGATGTTAAAATAGATTTCTAATTATCTGGAATTCAGTAGACTGGTTGTGTTATTGACAGTTCTGACCCTGTGTGCTGACAGTTCATAATCTCAAAGCACATGTTCAAGAAAATGTGGGAAAGATTTCAGGCACTTTGTGGGGATATGGGGGCTGAAGTTCTAAGTCCTGTTAATAGAGTTGGTGAAGACAAGAGTGAAAAACTGTAAAGCAATGGACCCTGGAAAGTCAAAGTCTGTTATCAGCAACAGAGCTAACTGTCCTCATGGAAATCTGCTTAAGTTGTTAGACTGATTGACACTGATTGACAGTGAAACAAATACTAAGTCAAGAGGAGGGGCTTGCCTGGGTTCTAAAAGAGCACACCACCACTGTTACACAAATACAAGAGCAGAAGTTGTGTCCAGATAGGTGTTACCCACAGAGTCTCAGCAATTTCATTAGAATCTAAGAGGTATGATGTATATTACTCAGGAGAAGCTCACTGCCACAACCTACAATAGCCAAGTCTAATTGGCTTAACCAAAAAAAAATCTCAATCCAATATGGCTTGGGGGAGCAGGGAGCTCTGTGCTGTGTCCTATTCAGGGACTCAGGCTTCATACATCTAGTGGCCCTTCTATCCTCTAGAGTCCTGGAGTCCTCAGAAGACTCTCTGCATCCAGTACACAGACAAGACAAGTGGGACACAGACAATCCAAGGAAGAATTAGGGGACATGTCTGGAAATGCCACACATCGCTTATCTCTACATTTCATTGTCTAAGACTAGTTTATGATCACCCCCAGACAACAGGGACCTGGGAGGTGCAGTCCAGCTGTATGACTGCAAAGCAGAGGAAAGTTTGATACTGGTGAGCTCTAGCAGCCTCTGTTACAAATAATTCATAAAAGAATGAAACTCAATGTTAAAAAAAGCTTTATTGTATTTTATTGTAATTTTTCCATTACTATTTATCCCCCTTTTCCCCCTCTTCCCACAATCACACTGTTGTCCATGTCCATGAGTCTTTTTCCTTTCTGCTCGATCCCTTCACCCACTAACCCTCCACACAGAGCTGTTAGCCGGCTCTCCATCTATGAGTCTGTCTCTATTTTGCTTGTTAGTTCAGTTTGTTCATTAGTTTCCACATATGAGTGAAATCATATGATAATTGTCTTTCACTGATTGGCTTATTTCAGTTAGGATAATGTTATCCAGGTCCATCCATGCTGTCACAAAGGGTAAAATCTTTTTTATGGCTGAGTAGTATTCCATAGTGTAAATGTCCCACAGTTGTTTTACCCACTCATCTACTGATGGACACTTGGCCTGATGCCATATCTTTGTGATTGTAAATAACACTGCAATGAACATAGGGGTGCTTATGTTCTTTCAGATTAGTGTTTCAGGTTTCTTTGGATAAATTCCCAGAAGTGGAATCACCAGATCATGAGGCTGTTCCATTATTAATTTTTGAGGTATCTCCATACTGCTTTCCACAGTGGCTGCATTCCCATCAACAATGCAAAAGAGTTCCCTTCTCCACAGCCACACTAGCACTTGTTGTTTGTTGAAGTATTGATGATCGACATTCTGAAAGGTGTGAGATGATATCTCATTGTGGTTTTCATTTGCATTTCTCTGATGATTAATGACATTGAGTATCTTTTCATCTGCCTAGTGGCCATCTGTATGTCCTCTTTGGAGACATGTCTGTTCTGGTCCTTTGCCCATTTTTTAATTGGACTGTTTGTTTTTTTGGTGGCGAGTTTTATAAGTTCTTTATAAATTTTGAATATTAATCCCTTGTCAGATGTATTGGCAAATATGTTCTCCCATTCTGTGGGTTGTCTTTTTATTTTGTTGATGATTTCTTTTGCTGTGCAAACTTTTTAGTTTGATGTAGTCCCATTTGTTTATTTTTCTTTTGTTACCCTTGACTGAAGAGATATATCAGAATAAAAAAAATGCTACGAGCAATGTCTGAGATTTTACTGGCTATGTTTTCTAGGATTTTTATGGTTTTGATTCCAACAGTAAAGTATTTAATCTATTTTGAAGTTATTTTTGTGTGTGGTGTAAGAAGGTGATCTAGCTTCATTTTTCTGGACTTACCAGTCCAATTTTCCCCAAACCATTTATTGAATAAAGTATCTTTAGCCTACTGCATGTGCATGCTTCCTGTCTAATACTAATTGACCTTAAAGACATGGGTTTATTTCTGGGCTCTCTATTCTGTTCCATTGATCTATCTGTCTGTTTGTATGCCAGTACCATGCTATTTTGTTTTCTGTGGTCTTATAGCATAACTTGATACCAGGTAGCATGATTCCTCCAAATTTGTTCTTTTTCAAGATTGCTGTTGCTAATCTGAGAGTTTTTGTGGTTCCATATACATGTTTGAAATATTTGTTCTAGTTCTGTGAAATGCATCATTGGTATCTTAATAAGAATTACTTTGAATCTATAGATTGCTTTTGATAGTGTGGACATTTTAATGATGTTAATTATTTCTACCCATGAAGACGGTATGTGCTTCCACTTATTTGTATCTTCTTCATTTCTTTCTTCATTATCATGATTTTTCAAGTATAGGTCTTTTACATCCTTGATTAGATTTATTTCTAGTTTGTTTTTTTTTAAGCAATTATGAGTGGAATTGATATCTTAATTTCCCTTTCTGATAGTTCGTTATTGGCATATAAAAATGCAACTGATTTCTGGATATTGATTTTGTATCCTGCTACTTTACTGAATTCATTTATCAGTTCTAGTAGTTTCTTCATGGAATCCTTAGGGTTCTGTATGTACAGTATCATGTCATCTGCAAATAATGACAGTTTTACTTCTTCCTTTCCAATTTGGATGCCTTTATTTCTTCTTCTTATCTGATTGCTGTGGCTAGGACTTCCAGTACTATGTTGAATAAGAGAGGTGAAAATGGACATCCCTGTCTTGTTCCCAGTCTTAAGGGGAACACTTGTAGTTTTTGCCCATTGAGCATGACACTGGCAGTGGGTTTGTCATATATGGTTTTTATTATGTTTAGGTATGTTCCCTCAATTCCCACTTTGCTAAGAGTGGGTGCTGGATTTTATTAAATGCTTTTTCTGCTTCTATTGATATGATAATGTGGTTTTTATCCTTCATTTTGTTTAAGTGGTATATCACATTTCTTGATTTCTCAATGTTATAGCAATCTTGTATTCCCAGAATAAATCCCACTTCATCATGGTGTATGATTTTTTAAAGATTTTATTCATTTATTTTTACTGAGAGGGGAAGGGAGCGAGAAAGAGAGGGAGAGAGACATCAATGTGTGGTTGCCTGTCATGCGCCCTCCACTGGGTACCTGGGCTGCAACCCAGGCATGTGCCCTGACTGGGAATCGAACTGGTGACCCCTTGGTTTGCATGTTGGCACTCAATCCACTGAGCCACACCAGCCAGGGCAGTGTATGATCTTTTTGATATATTGCTGGATTCAATTTGCTAATATTTTGTTGGAGATTTTAGCATCTATGTTCATCAGGGATATTGGCCTATAATTTTCTATTTTTGTAATGCCTTTATCTGGTTTTGGAATTAGAAAATGCTGTCCTCGTAAAATTAGCTTGGGAATCGTCCCCCCTCTTGAATTATTTGAAAGAGTTTGAGAAGGAGAGCTATTAGATCTTTTTGAAATGTTTGGTAAAATTCACATTTGAAGCCGCCTGGTCCAGGACTTTTGTTTGTTGGGAGTTTTTTTTTTTTTTATTACTACTTCAATTTAACAAGGTGTAATCTGTCTATCCAAATTCTCTGACTCTTCCTGAGAATTTCATTTTAGAAGATTGCATATTTCTAGGAATTTATCCATTTCATCCAGGTTGTCCAGTTTGTTGGCATATAGTTTTTCATAATATTGTCTTACAATCCTTTGTATTTCTTAAGTGTCAGTTATTATTTCTCCTCTTTCATTTCTGATTTTATTTATTTGGGCTTCTCTCTTTATTTCTTAATGAGTCTAGTTAAATGTTTGTTAATCTTGTTTACGTTTTCAAGGAGCCAGCTCTTGGATTCATTGATCTTTTGTATTATTTTAGACTCTATTTTGTTTATTTCTGCTCTGATTTCTATTATTTTCTTCCTTCTGCTCACTTTGGGCTTTTTATGAAACTCAATTTTGAAAACAAATTTGTTAAATTTAAGAAAACCCAACACAGAACTGACTTTCAAAGAGCATTCTATAAGAGATCATATGTTTAATTCAAGTAGTGCTGTCTGTTTTCAAAAATGTTCTTTGGATCAACACTCTTGGAATTTCCTTCAGAGACAGCACAGAAGCTCATTTTTTTCATGGTCACAACTGGTTGAAGTTAATCCTCAATGTATTGAATTTATCCATCATTTAAATAATATCCATCATTGATACCCTCAATTTTTTTCCAGTTTCAATGAATACTTTTATTATTTATTTAATAGATCTCCAACTTCATCTCCCTCCCTCCCTACAACTGGAATTTTATCTTGTTTTCATGCTGAGTAGCAAAACAATGACAATGCTAACCAGAGTAAGCTACTCCAAGAAGAGAAGTGAACTAATAGCTTAGCAGATAAAATATAAATATATTTTATACTTATATTTGTGCACTCTAGAATGCACAATGGTTTAGCCACTAAGAAATTCAAATGGGATACTGAAGAAAGTAGTCAAATCCAGGGTGCAATAAAGATGAGCTGACATGCTGCTGTGCAGCTGTGTTAAGTGTTCCTGGACTGCATCTCTTGGCCACTAGCTGCATCTTGACATGGGGGAAGATTTTACCTAATACCAAGTAGAGATGTGGAAAGCACTAAGTAGAGTTAGGGGATATACACAGGAACCAAAAGGCAGCAAAAGTACTAAGCATTGTTGAGAGCATCCACCCCAGGAAGGACTTTACCTTCCAGTAGCTCCAAACTGGCACCACCCCCAGGGCTGACATGGCTGACTTTGTCCTCTGTGTTCCATCTGGAGCAGCAAGTGCCAGTGTTTCCACCACCTATGATGGTGATGCAGCCCCTGGAAGTGGCTTTCACCACCTCGTCCATGAGGGCTTTGTTCCCTCAGGCAAAAGCTTCCCATTCAAATATGCCCACAGGCCCATTCCACACAATCTGCTCGGCCCTAGCTACAGCCTCGGCCTATTTCTTGCTGCTCTTAGGACCACAGTCCAAACCCGTTCAGCCAGCAGGTATGCCAGAGGTCACAGTGGCTTGGCCAGTCTTGGCATTCTCATCAAATTTGTCAGCAGTGACAAAGTCAACCGGCAAGGTAATCTTCACACCATTCTTCTCAGCTTTGGACATAAGATCTTTGATGATCTTGGCTCCCTCTCCATCAAACAGAGAAGTGCCAATCTCCATGTTGTTGAGCACCTTAAGGAAGGTAAGAGGAATTCCGCCACCAATAATCATCTCATTTACTTAGTCCAGCATGTTATTGATTACCTGCATCTTGTCTGCAAGGGTCACTCTGGGTTTTCCAAGCCCTTGACAAAGTAGTTCAGCTCCTTCATCAAAAAACTTCCAGCTTTCTGTGGCAGATTGACTCCCACCATAGAGCTGTGGGCTGGTGAGCAGCGCCAAACACATCATTGACATAGACATCCCCTAGCTTGGAAAGTGAGGCTCAGAAAGCTTCTATTTTACTGGCTCTGCTTTAACATTATTTCCAGAAGCACTTTTCCCTTCCCTTCTCCTCCACGTGAAAGCAAAGGCTCTCCAGCAGGATGAGAGACCCAGCAGCTGGGTCAGCACAGGCTTTCTCCACTTCTGGGCCCACACAGTCCTTCAAGAACAGAACAGCCTTGCCCAGCAGAGATTTGAGTTTTACAGTAACTGGCTCCAAGGAGTACTTGTCAGGCATGGGGACACCATCAGGCTGACCCAAGTGGCTCATGTGAATAACTGACTTGGCTCCATTATCCAAGCAGAATTTGGTGCTTGGGTTGGCGGTCTTGATCCTCTGGTCGTTTGTTATCTGGTTGCTCTTCATAGGAACACTCAAGTCCACTCTCATGCCCTTCACAACCAGCTTGTCCAGAGTCAGCTTGTTAGAAAGTGACATCTTGGCAGTACAGCAGAGGCTAGAGGCTGAGGAATTGCACAGTGAAGGAGATAGCAGCAAGCATGCACGAGAGAACATGTGCTGACAGCCGAGCTTGATAGCCTCAATTTGATATTTGATTTTAAACAAAATGCCCTGGATTGCTCAGATTTTACACAATCAGAAAGTATGAAAATAATTCTCTGCAAGGTATGAATGAACAAAGATAAATTAATCTTTCCACGTGTACTCTCATTCTTTTTTTTTTTAAGATTTTACTTATTTATTTTTAGAGAGAGGAGAAAGGAAGGAGAAAGAGAGAGAAATATCAATGTGTGGCTGCCTCTTGCATGCCCTGTGCTGGGTACCTGGCCTGCAACCCAGGCATGTGCCCTGATTGGGAATTGAACTGGTGACCCTTTGCTTTGCAGCCCACACTCAATTCACTGAGCAACACCAGCCAGGGCTATTCTCATTCTTTAAAAGGGGACCTTCAGAGTGACATCAGCAAAATGGTTAAATAGGAGTTTTCTACTGTTGATTTTGAGAAGGAAATACTTGCCAAGAAGGACTCCTCATGGTTAATTGGGCCCAAAACCATAACCAGAGTCTAACGGGCATTCCTAAGAGTCCTCTCTCACACACTGTATTTCAGGAAAAAGCCAGACTGAACTTTCAACCTCCTGCACTGTGCTCCTGTAGGCTAGATTTATAAAAATGTTGCTGGTATCAACTTGCAGCCAATGAGCTAACACCTGTCCCATCCAATCAAAAAGATTGGCCATCTTTACTGACCAATTAGAGTAGCCTCATAATGACCAATCAGAACACGAAATTCCAAGAAATCAGAATAGCACTTTTTGGACCAATCAGACTGTGCAAATTTGGATTACTCATTTGGGTAAAAATGGGCCAATTGGGGACCAGGGCAGGGACTTTATAAAAAGTGGCCCCCTCTTTGTCTCAGCAGAGCACACTTGCAGTTTCCATCAGAGGCTATGTTTCCCCAGTTTGCAAATGTTTACCTGAATAAAGTTTCTTCTCTTTCTGCACTCCAGATTGGGGACTCCTGTTGATATTAGATTGGTGGCAGTGAACTTTTGTTGACACTAGTCTATTCCCTCTAAATTTTGACTATCTCCTGCAGGTAAAAGTATATATTTGGAAGTCCAAGAGTCCAGCAGAGAAATGGAAGCACATCATTGGAGGGAAAAAAAGGCAGTGAGGAATTGGATGCACTGAAAATGGTAAGAGGAACAGTTTCATTTTATCTGCATTGCCGGTCCCCCAGAGCTGTGCAGCTGAGTGCCAAGAGAGACCTTTTCTTGTGGTGATTTCTCCTGAGAAAAGTGGAGGTGAGCTCCCCAGCTGTGTGGGACACTGCCAAAGAGGATCACCTCTTCCTTACCCCATCCAGACAGAATACTGAGGCATCCTGCACTGCTCAGGAGGGGAGGGGCTGGGTGAGCAACAGCCAGTGCTGTTGGAGGTCATCAAAAAGAAAAGCATCCTACTAACTGCGGACTTCTGGCCAAGATGGAGGCGTAGGTAGACACACTGTGCCTCCTCACACAACCAAAAGAGGAAAAACAACAATTAAAAAAAACAAAAACAGCCAGAGGTGACAGAAAATTGAACTGAGTGGAAGTCCGACAACCAAGGAGTTAAAGAAGACATGTTCATCCAGACTGGTAAGTGGGGCGGAGCTGGGCCAAGAGCCCTCAGTGAGACAGTGGTTTGTGGAGCGGTACCGGCAACACTGCTGTTGCCCGGAGAGACCTGTGGAGGGCGCACTTGGCCAAAACTCGGTTGGCACACTTGGCAAAACCCGAGGCTGGCCCACTGGACCAAGCAGGGCTGAGACTTGTGGGCCGGGCAGTCCCTCATTCACGTGCAGATAAAACGGGAGAAAAAGCTGGGGAGTGGAGCAGACCTCGCACCCCACCATTGCGGGGAAATAAAACCCCAAACCACTGATTGAAGACACCTGTGGGGGTTGAGGCAGCAGTGGGAGGAACTCCTGGACTCACAGGAGAGTTCACTGGGGAGACCCACAGGGACTTGGAACTACTCGAGCCCACCCACCCACCCCGGATCCAGCAAAGAAGGGCCCAACTTGCTTGTGGGTAGCAGAGGAAGTGCGAAGAGTGGAGCAAGCGCCATTGTTCTCTCAGGACCCACCCCAAAGTGGGTTGCCCCACCCTGGTGAATACCTAAAGCTCCGCCCCTTAAAGTAATAGGCTCACCAAGAAAAAAAATGGCCCAAATGAAATAACAGATCAAAGCTCCAGAAAAAAATACAACTAAGTGACGAAGAGATGGCCAACTTATCAGATGCACAGTTCAAAACACTGGTAATCAGGATGCTCACAGGATTGGAAGAAAGATGGTTGCAACTAGTTGAGCAAATGAAGGACACGATAAAGGAAATGAGGGGAAATCTGCAGGGAACCAATAGGGATGAGAAGGAAACTGGGACTCAAATCAATGGAGTGGATCAGCAGAAAGAAAAAAAACATCCAACTAGAAAAGAATGAAGAAACAAGAATTCAAAAAACTGAGGAGGAGGCTTAGGAACCTCCAGGACATCTTTAAATGTCCCAACATCCAAGTCATAGGGGTTCCAGAAGGAGAAGAGGACGACCAAGGGATTGAAAACTTATTTGAACAAATAATGAAGGAGAACTCAGTGAGACAGTGGTTTCCCCAAGCTGGTGAAGGAAATAGACTTCCAGGAAGTCCAGGAAGCTCAGAGAGTGACCCAAAGAGGAACACACCAAAGCACATCATAAGGACATTACCCAAGATTAAAAATAAGGAGAGAATCTTAGAAGCAGCAAGAGAAAAGGAGACAGTTACCTACAAAGGAATTCCCATAAGACTGTCAGCTGATTTCTCAAAAGAGACCTTGCAGGCAAGAAGGGGCTGGAGAGAAGTATTCCAAATCATGAAAGGCAAGGACCTACATCCAAGAATACTCTATCCAGCAAAG
>PVJI01032445.1:0-12195 GCA_004026765.1 Micronycteris hirsuta
GAAAGGTACACCCAAAGAAAAAAATAGTTGGAATCTACTGTGTAAAACACTTTAAAAAAGATTCTTAATGTCAAAATAAGTATAAGAAGACGCCAAACATGACATTTCTTTGGATTATACTGAATCTGTACAGAGACCTGGGGTAACCGACAACTGAACCATTTCGCATCCCTGATCCATGAACATAGTACACCTCTGCATTTCTTTCGGTCTTTGTGAACTTTCGCCAGTGTTCTGCAGGTTTCACCACAGAGTGAGTGCACGTGTTATCTCAGATTGACACTGAAGGAAATAATTTTTGTGCTCGTATGGATGGCACTGTTTTAAAGTCCATTTGATCGCTGCCAATACACAGCCACGTGGTTGAGTTTTATAGAATGACCTTGTATCTTCTAAACTTGCTAAACCAGGCTGGTAGTTCTAGGATTGTTATTGCAAATTTTTGGTAACTTTGCAACACAGTCAATCAGTGAAACAGTTTTTGCAAAAAAATGTTGTTTCTTCCTGTCTCATCTTTATGCCTCGTATTCCTTTTTCTTGCCATATTGCATGGGTTATACTTTGCAGAACAATGGAAATAGAAGTTATCAGACAGGACAGCATTGTTTTGTTTGCAACCTTGGAGGAAAACAACTGCTTGTAAAAGTACAACAGGTTATGAATTTTTAACTCTGGCCATTCACAGAATACATATTCCACACCAACATACTTCTATACATTGAGACATCAGCCATCCAACATAAATCTACTTAGATACTAACACAGGAAAGTATGAAACTTAAGTATGAAAACATGAAACTTATTGGGATGACATTGGTAAATAAGATTATACAGGTTTCAACTGTACGTCTCTATGACCATTTAAAGTTTCAATAGGCATTTTTTAATGATGGATACTCTAGAGTCCCTTCCAGTATCTGGTCAGGCACCTTTCCTTAATGCTGTGACAACTGTTAGTCTTCATGGCTATTTTATTAATATTTGAGCTCATCTGAATGGCCTTGCCAGGTTCTGCAGCAATGATTGCAAAGATTTTAATTAATTAATTAAATGGCCAACTGGCATCAAACACTATCTGAAGTCTGTGACAAGAACTTTGCCAAGGGAAAAACTGAGTTTATCTATTCCTAAAATATTAAACACCAAGCTGCAAGTGACAAGACTTTCTGCATAATGATCTCTGAGGATATAGAGACCACTGTGCTTATTGATGGATGTTTCCATTTTAACAATGAATAATGATTCATGATTTAATTCACTCTCTCACCACTTGATTAACCCAAGCCGATAACCTTTGTGGGGCCAACACGTATGGAATATTGAACGTTTTTGTTTTTCAGAAAAAAATGTAGTGCTTTCTGGTTCTTTCTCATTTAAAATCTTCATAACCTCAGAATGATCGTGTAAAATTTAACATATAATGTTCCACATCGAATAAGCTAATTAAAGTCAAATCTTAATGACGAGAAGAGTAGTAGTGATCCATCATGATGTTACACATCTGACCAACAGGATCCGCCTACGGTGCCCTTGGATATGGGTCAACATTGTGACATCACCATAATTCGTTCCAGGGCCGCCCGGCCCGCACGCTGCAAGTGGCCCAGGATGGCCACGCATGTGGCCTGCCCCAGAATCATAAATTTACTTCTAACCTCTTTTGTTCATCAGTTTTCATTAGTGTCTGTGTATTTTTTTTTTTTTTTTTTTTAGATTTTATTTTTATTTATTTATTTAGAGAGAGGGGAAGGGAGGGAGAAAGAGAGGGAGAGAAACAGCAATGTATGGTTGCCTCTCACATGGCCCTCACGGGGACCTGGCCGGCAACCCAGGCATGTGCCCTGATTGGGAATCGAACCGGGACCCTCTGGTTCCCAGCCCGCGCTCAATCCACTGAGCTACACCAGCTAGGGCAGTGTCTGTGTATTTAAAGTGTGGCCCAAGACAACGCTTCTTCTTCCAGTGTGGCCAGAGACGCCAAAAGGAAATGTAACTTATTCTTGCAAAAGCGTACTGCATTGAAATATGAAACTGTAATAAAAATCAACCATGTTCCCAAAATCTACACATGTCAGTCTACCCCAAACTCAGAGACAGTAAAATTCAAAATTCAGAAACGAGAGTGAAGACACTCACCACAAAAACGGCCCATTGTGAAGACACATCTCCAGGAAACCACGGGAGGGAGGAACGCGGAGACCTTGGGAGGTCGCATGGAGCCTGAGCCAGACCCCAACACCGAAGGGTTCTGGGGCCGCTCCTTGCCTCTGCTCTCTCAAGTGGGGGGGGCCTTGCTCAGCCCTTCCGCTTCGGAAAAAAATGGCAGAACAGAAGGAAAGATGTAAAATCAGAACATACACCGCGCAGCAGAAATAGCAAAGCACAAAATTCGATTCCACTGTCAACACGTCTCTTAGGCACGCTGGGTCCCACCCCACACCCCCCCACATGGATGAGACTTTCAGCCCCCATCACCATCACTTGTCCCCTGCCTCATTCAGTATTTTTCACGCCCTCCTTCATGATTCCAGAACGTATTTCCTATACACAGCGATCTCTACAACGCTCCGTTGATTGGGGCCAACTGGAGCCAGTCCGCATCACGGACGCCGCTGCCACGGAGAGGTCACCAAATAGAGCCAGGCTCTTAGAGTCCCACTGGTCCTGTCTGAGGGCCACTCATCTGGACCTCAGAAGGACACCGGGAACGAGTCCCCCAGCATGCTCACACAACTGTGCTCGTCACTGCTCTAGACAGGAACCTGCCACCCCACACGCACGGCCACGGCCAGCCCTGGGCTGCAGGCTGTCCGCCTTACAGCCCTCCGAAGAAACGGCAGTAACCATGCAGAGGACACTCTAAACGTGGGCTTCAGAAAGACTTTTTTTTTTTAATAAAAGAAAAGAATCAATAGTGGAGATTCCTTTAATGAAGCAGGAACATGCACACGGCTGGGGGGAAGAATCTATCAGAAAATAATATCCACTGAGCCTTGAACACTGAGCCCCAAGAATTTCCACCCAGGACTGACATCATTGGCCACAACACACACAAGCTGTTTTAAAAGCACCCGACGGTGGCTCACCTCTTTCCGGGGAAGTGCAGGAATGGGCCCCGCCTTTGACCTGCAGCAAAACATCAAGGAATGTAAATCAGGTGAGAAAACAGAGGACATGCATTTAAAAGTACAAGAGTTGGTTCTGTTTTAGTTATTTATCACGCGGGCATCCCCACACTTCCAGTCTCGTCACACACGTCAAGCTGCTTCTTTCTCTATCACCTTCGGCATTTCATTTTAACACTGGTTCCTCCTCTGAGTTCTTCACTCTGCAACAGTCAGTGATCCCCTCTACCATTCAATGCAAATTAGGGACGTAGTAATTTCGTATTTGAATGGGAAATTCTATACTCATATTCCATCAACTAGAGACTTGATGAGCATGCGCAGGGATGGGGAACGGGAAGGATGCAGAGAAGGGCGCTCTGAGACGTATGCTGTAGGAGAACTTTGTAAGTGTATTACAATCAGCACATAGAAGGCAGGGGACCAACGGTAAGAATACAAACACAGACGAGAGTTTATTAGTTAAATGGAAATTATACAAAGAACCAAGATGAACATTAGAGAGGTCAGACATAAGAAGAATTAAGATGAAGAGAAAGCACGATGTTTCTTAAAATTTTATCTATATTCCCTTTAGTGTCTTCTACAGAAATCTTGAATGAATTCATTTTTCATGTCTTAGTGCTATGGAGTATTTCTTCAGTGACATGTACGTGTTTGAAGGCTAGCCCTGGCCAGTGTGGCTCGGACGCTTGTAGCATCGCCTCGGCAACCAGAAGTTTGCTGGTTTGGTTCCTGGCCAGGGCCTTTACGGTTTCGATCCCCAACCAGGGCAACCAGTCCATGTTTCCTTCTCCCCCCTTCCTCTCCAGAAGCGATGAAAATGTCCTCAGGTGAGCGTTCAAAACTGTGTGGACCTGTTTGAAGACTAAAGGCTACCTTCTGCTTTGGGGAATGTCACTCAAATTGGGTCTGGTGTTTACCGACACATTAAGGGCCCCCTGCTTTTGTCTGGGGTGCTACAGAAATGAGTGTTATTCTCGGGGCGTCCTGTCATTGACAGCAGACGTGACATCACTGTGGGAACGTTCACCCCTTATTTCAGGAAGTGTCTGCATGTGCAGTTGCTTTAGATTTGTAACTGGGAAGTGTATTATGAAAGCAGTAGCTACAGACCATAAAAATATCCTGTTTCTCTAAATCCTTTGCTGTTTTCTGGGTCAAGTAACTATTATGATTCTTGCCAAATGTTAATTTTTAGTATCTTGTATGTTTGTTAGTTTCCGGTAATAAAGAACTTTACTTTGTCCTACTGACCCATTTTTATCCTATTTACCCATTCACTCGTTCGTTCATTCTTTAATTCACGATAGTTAAGCAACGTTATAAATATCTTACCAGCATGAATGGTTTCCTCATCCTTGAAGAGATCTGCCAGGTCCAAACACAGCCAAGTTGTGTTCCAGTCCAAGCCAGACATGGCCCCCAGCGGGGTGTCCCTCACGCCTCTGTGACAGACACAGCTTCAGTCACCCTTCACAGCTGTCTCCTGGTCTCATCTTCCTCCTCCAGGATTCTTGACACTCCAGAGCACAGCTGTGCGTGAGTAGCCCGTAGAGTCCATTTCCCTCCGAACACCAAGAAATAAAAGGGAGAAGTTAGAAAAACACAGCATATTCCTGATTTTTATACACCACTCACATTTCTAAATACATTTTAGTCACTGTTGCGATATACTCGGGTATTTTATGTCCTAAATCCCATGCTTATTATTATTATTTTGGCCAATGTTTCAGCTGCCAGATCAGAATTATTCATTTTACTTTGCAAGACACAAGGCGTTATGTTTAGAAAGTGTAACCCTGAGCAGAGAGAACTGGGGGGAAATGAACTCACGGTGGGAGACATTTAAAGGGGGTCCACAGTTTAGAATCCAGACCACGTGGTCAATCATCTATTACAATTAGAAACAATACCCAGCAGATCCTGACGTCTGTATTTATACCTCTTAGGGATTGCTTGTTCACTCCGAGACCTTCACTGGCTTGTCCCCCTGGTCCTCAGCATGTGTCGGGGGACTGCCAGTCGCCTGTCTGTTCCGTGGTCGGTCCCTTCCATTTAGTGGCACTCCCCTTAGGGGCCTGTTTCTCCCGGACTTTGATCTGTGTCCCAGGCACCCGAGTGCTCTATCACGTGGTTCCTTCTGAGGAGCACGGTGGCCTGGGCGCCCCGTATTTCTGGAGATTGTCTTTGCAGGTTTCTACCACACAGTTTCCCACAAATCACTGCCCTGCTCGTGCCTGTGCGCCGTTCCTGCAGTCTCTCCGTACTTGCACGCTTTAACCTGAGCAACTGCACTGAGAACTCCCAAGTCAAAGGGGGAATGAATGTGACCTCGGAAATGTGCATTCCCCACAAAAAAACGTGGTTTTCCTCCATCAATTTAGCAAAATAAAAGTATTTTTAATTGTTACCTTTCAAAGGTTTTGATACTACGTGGGTTTTTTTTTAAATAAGCTGTGAAGAATAGGATGAATTACATAATCCACTCATCCTCAAACCTGGCCTTATTTATTATTTAAAAAAGGAATAAATATCCTACCCAGCATGGTTATTGTTAATATTAAATGAGATCATCCATGAAAAAGTGTTTACTTTCCAGACTGTGGTACGTACCCTAAAAACTCATTAAGTGCTACATAAAATTGAAATACATATATTTGAAACTCCATACACAAAACCCACACAAAGGAAACAGTCAAATAATTGCCAGAACGCACTATCACCATTTTTTAATCGTCTTCCCATAAAATTAGTTTATTAACCATATCCGAAAAAGCACAAACATGAATCATTTCACGTGAATGAAATACAACATTAATGCCTAAAACAGAGCTAGTAATCCCGTAGCTGGTAGAAAAACAAAACTTTCAAAAACGTAGATTTTCATAATTCATTTGAACATACATTACTATATATCATTAAATACAACCAAAATGGCTAAATGGATCACAAATACCCCAAGCATTGACTTGATAAACAATTCACTTCTAATTTTACAAGTGTAACAAAGGCTGTAATGAAGACTTGGGTTTACATATATTTTGAACACTAACTATTACATCGCCTAGGTAAATTTCTAAGAATAAAATTATTAGTCAAAATGTGCTGATTTCGATCTCATACACATCTTCCACTGTCTCCTGGAAAGATTTTTAACATATCAGGTGTTCAAAATTCTCCACACGTTCACCTCAATCTGATAGGTGAAAAAGGCAACCGTTTATTTGTTTCACTGCGTGAGAGAGTGCACGCACGTGTACTTCATAATTGTAATTATTTCATATGCTCTTGGCCATGTACCATGCTATTCTTTTACAAAGTGACATGTATGGGCTTCCCTGCGTTTAGACTGCGATGCTTTTATTTCCTAATTAATTGGAGTTTGCCTTTCATAGACAATTAATACTAAATCTGTCATGGAAGTTTCAAGAAACCATACATATATGTATTTTTAATGGACTATAAAATGTGAAGTAGCCCCAATTTAATGTTCAGTTGGCAGGTTGTTAGGTTCTCTTTCTCTCCTCTGCACCCCCCAAGGCCGCTAAGGAACAAACAAGAGCCACTGTGGAAATCACAGTTTACTTGGATTAAATATCATATCCATTGGCTGTGCTCAGATACAAGAGTAAAAGGTTTATAGTGGAAAATGCTACAGTAACTAATAAAGAACAAGCAAGAATAAACTCCGTGTTGCACAGACCTGTACTGCGGACGCTTACATTTTGATGAACTAGGTGAACGAACACCCCGGAAGGTACGAACCCTATCCTGAAACGCTGAAGCAACTACAAGTACTCAGATGACATCGAATTAGACTGACGTCAGTGCCCAAGGAGACTGGACGCCGTCAAGAAGTGGAGAGAGAAAACCTTGCGATTCTAACTGTGCGGAGGGCAAAGGAGGGCCGGCAGGATGTGGGGCACTCCCTGGGGCCCCTTCCAGGGGGAGGTGGGAGAAATGTCACCGTCTGTTGGTTCTAACTGGAAAGGGCTCACATCACTCCAAGGCCTTACACACCGTGGTTCTACGGGATTTAAGGATACGCTGGCCGCTAGTACTCATTTGTAGCATTCTCTGATGAAAGAGATTAAGGAGTTCTAACGAATCTTCAGAAAAGTAAAATCGGGGAATGAGACGCAGATTACTTTTTACCACGTGGCTGAGTTAGCAGCCTGAGCTGTAAATAAAGTTTTACGGAAACACTCTCAGCCAGACTCATCCCAGTCCACGCTGTGTTTGGCAGCTCCATTTCGATCATTAAAGTCAAGTATAGTACTGAGGGCGGAGTTCACGCTGAGGGGTTCCCTGAATCCTCCCTCTCCCCGTTCTCCCCTTCTTCCTCCTCCTACCCAGCATCACCTCGGAGTCCACTGCCACCATTGTGGAGCGACTCCCTTGGTTGGCCATTGCCACCTACACTGGACTCGTATCTCTGGTGGCAGAAGCGATGAACAGACAAATGGGCAATGACATGAATGATGGACGGGTAAGCAGACACTTCACAGGCAGACACCCACAGGTCGGTTATGAAATGCAAACGGACAGATGAAGAGAAAAGTAAGCATTTCTCAGAACTGCGTGCTTCTGTCTCCTCGGACACACATATCTGACACGTACATTGCAAGACTGCTTCTAAGTTTCTAAGGGTGCGGGACAGCAGATGTCTCGGTGACGGCGTCTGTCACAGACCCCGAGACACACGGAGTTCACGTCACGGTCGGAAAGCACGGCTTTCAGATCAAATGATTACAGAAGACTGAAGGCATCTCCCTGAAATTGAGGTCTTCAGAAAAACCATGCAGTCTTAAAAAAAAAATAAAAACATGGTATTTCAGGAACTGGATCGACTCTGTGCAACTCACGTGCAATGCTCACGACACAGCACATTCACCTAGGATCCCCCATTTCTATGCTTTGACAATTATGGTAGTGTGAGCAATTAAGTAGCTGGCACGATATTTCTGTCATTACTTCACACCAATATTTCTACACTGCCTTTTCTCTTTACCATGACCTCTCTAACTTACTCTTCCACTATAAATGCCGTCAAAGGTAAACGAGCCACCTGAAACTATGGGATGGTGATTTCCGGAGCACTTTCTGGGTGAGAGAAGCCTACAAACAATTCCCTGTCAAAGGAGCGCATTCTATCAAAACCGGGAAAGAGACAGAGAGTAAGACCTAAAACAAGCCTTTTATTTTCATTCCTCGTAACTACTCTGTTAGAAGCCTGTATCGAATCCTGTTCCCTAACCCAAACTTTTGTTTCAACTGTCTCCTATACCAACTCATCAAAGACGGTAAGAGGTTATATTCCATAAAGAACAGAAAACCGTGCGGTATTATCTTTGAAGGAAAAGTGGGGAAAAAGGCAAACGACGATCCGGTGCTCAGTGACAACATCCGTCTAGAAAATAGGCTGGAAAAAAGTTACTGTCGGATCAAGGGAAACTGAGAAATTATCACTACTCATCCTGGTGCTAAAGAAAGTCCTTTGGGAAGATAAATAATAATTAACAGGAGGAAACATGTATCTTCGGAATAGGATGAAAAGCAAGCAGTGAGGCTCATTGGTATTTAAGTCAATGTGAAGTATTTTTTCACCTTAAATTCTTTAAAGTAAATAGGTACTTAACACAATCTTGCCAGTGGCTGCAATGACCCCACATATAGAGCATACGTAGGTACGTACAATACGCGGGAGGGGGACCAGCACGTTTAGTCGTTCATATGGACAGACACACACGGCTGTGATCACTACAGTCACTTTAACGACTGATTCTCACGCCCGCAACTGTGTGTGCTCCTCCTTCTGCCCGGCCCTGCATATGGGAACTCTACCAGGAAATGGGGCAGACTAGGCAAATGGGTATGTAGACTTAAAAGATTCTCACATTTAATGATATAGTATTAGCCTTCAAACATAAACTAAATATCAATATTGTAATCCACAGAACACCCACGGAAATGCAAAGAGGTAGCGTGAAAAAGGGAAAGGGGAAAAAAATTTAAAAATCATGCCATCAAATGGAAGGCAGGAAAGAACAACAAAATAACCAAAAAACAAAAAACCAAAACCAGAAAGACGCTGGAAGGGATCAGAAAAGAAAGCAGCATCAATGGCACACTTCAATCCAACTTTTCAGTAACTATATTAGACATCAATTGAATAAACCAACCAACTCTTAAAGCTTAAAATGTATCCCAAACACATGCCGTCGCAAAGACTTCCTACAAAAAGGAGGAGACGGAAAGGGAAAAGCGAACTATCGGCTGTGCACACAGGTAAGTACGGGGAGGTGAGAGCGACCGTACCGATTTCGGATGAACGTGAAGACAGCGCAGTATCCGATACACGTTCCCTGATATAACATGGTCCGGTTACGGGGAAGACGTGGTGGCCGTGAATCTTTAGGGGCGGGAAAGGAATCTGACAGGACAAAGGCAGCGGGAGCCACGTCTGCAATCACAGGTGGGCGATCTGAAACTCTGCCCTTTCAGTCCTTGATAGAACGAGACACCGGAGAATTCACAAACCACACGATCGACCATCTCAACCTACTGGGCATTGAAAAATCAGTCGCCAGACCCTGGAGAACAAACCAAGGCGCCTACATTTTAAGTTCCTCTGATGCAGTTATCAAGGAATACTAGGATACTAGGACACTAGGACAAAAACCAAGTCTTCCAAGATTTAAAACCATTCGATGGAGAAAAAATATGAAATAATAAAAATTAGAAATGCATGCAGTAAAAAATACCTTAAAAGAAAAGAAAGAAATCAGTGAAGGATTACACGTTTGTGTAGCTAATGAACTTGTGCAGCTAATTAATGTTCCTCTTATCTGCCACGACGCCACGTTAATGAAGTTCTTTCAAAGGTAAGCCATCCGTCCTGGAAATAGTTAGGTTAGCACCAATCTCACGATGGCTCCGCACCCCAGAAAGAGATTTGACAGAAAGGAATCAACTTTCTGCCACTGGAGTGGGACATCTTATGGAAGACCAAGGATTATTGAAGACATCACTGATGAAAAGACTTCAGAGGGTAAGAATTTTCACAGACAAGGAAAATTCAGAACTTTAGGAATTGGGAGCCAACCACAAGATGGTCACCCAGGAAGCTCCCCAGTTGCCCTCGTGGTCTCAGTGGGTTGGGCGTTGTCCCGCAAAGCCAAAAGTCACCGGCTAAACTCCCGGTCTAGGCACATGCCCGGGTTGTGGGTTCGGTCCCACCGGGACAAAAGGATCAATTAATATTTCTCACTGTCTCCCTCCCTCTCCCCCTCTCTAAGAAATATTGAAAAAAATTATTAAAATATTTATCCAAACAAGTGTAAAAACGGCTGAGACACACTCTTACCATAAATCCCACCCCCAGCTCAGAATCACACATTCAGCAGAGACTCTAACCTCTACCTTGTCCCTGAGCAGTGAAGGGCTTGAACCCCCACCAAGCATCCCAACTTTTAGGACAATGACCACAGAGCTGGGTTCCCAAATCCCAAGGCCTTCAAAGCCCATGAAGCTGTGTCCATGAGACGCCCAACAGTAGAGAAAACACAAGAGCCAATTCCAACAGGCAAGCCAAGCACTCACCACGTTTGTCATGCCGGGGGTCAGTGCAGAGGAGGGAGCACCTTGGCCCACCTCGCGTCTTTCCCTGAAAGAACTTTCTGCTCACTGTAACAGCTGCCGCCTTCCCGGTCAGTGGGGCTAAGCGGGGCTAAGCGGGTTGAGCGCTGTCCCGCAAACCCGACAGGTTGCCAATTCCTGGGGCATGCACCTGGGTTGTAGGCCAGGTTGATGCCGCCGATTGATGTTTCTCTCTCACATTGATATTTCTCTCTCTCTCTCTCTCTCCCTTCTACTCTCTCTTAACAATAATTTCTTTAAATAAAACTGCTGTGGGGAGACCAGCCTTCTAAGTTAGCAGGCACTCGGGGCTGGCTGCCACTTTCCCCAGAGACCAGGGAAGGAGGGAGACACCTCTCTCCTGTCCCTCTGGGCCACACCAATAACAAAACCAAGTTACTGCGGTCTTCCTGGAAGGACCTGTAACACCCATCTGGAACCCCAGCTCCTGCGGCAGCCCGCTGAAAGGCCACAGATGACGTGGCTCTAACCACCAGGTGGGCTAGCATTCACGAGTCCCACAGGATTGCAGGGAACAAAGAAACAGTTCTCAACAGGCACAAGGGCACCCCCATGCCCCCGACCACCCTCACTCTCCGCCCAGGCCCGCCACGGAGGAAGCAGAAGAAAGCGTCTGTCTCCCAGTTCCTCCCTGGGGAGGGATGCAACGACACACTTTCTGGGCTGCTGCCTGAGGGACAGCATCTATGTGACCTTCTTGAAGTGATGACTTTGAATCTCCCCTTTGGGACGCTGGCAGGTTTTAGCGTTCCAACACATACTGGGAGAAGGAAGAGGACCGGGACAATCACCAAGATTTGAGAGCCAACCAGGAGCCTGTGTGGGGCTGATGGACAGGCTTCATCTCCTACACAAGACCAGTCTGTGAAGACTGGGAGGGGAGGCTTTGTTACCCAATTCCTAGAGACGTCACAGAGTCAAGGAAAATTAAGAAATGAAGGAATTATGTTCCAAACCACAGCACAACATCCAGAGAATAGATCTTAGTAGAACGGAGATAAGTGACTTATCTGAACGAGTTTAAAACCACACTCATCAAGATGATCATGGAGGTCACATGACCAATACAGACACGGAACGCAAATATCTACACGGACATCGAATTTTTAATCGCCAGCAACGAATCACAGAGCTGAAGGACATAGTAACTGAACGGCAAGAGTTGCTGGAGGGGGCTCAGCAGCAGAGCAGGCAAAGCGGAAGGAAGGGTTGGCAAAAACACGGCAGTGAAATTCATCCCAGCAGCCAAAAGAAAAATAGATCGCAAACGGAGCAGAGTTGAAGGGATTCACGGGGCAACATCACAGACCAAAGTACACATCACAGAGGTCCCAGAAGGAGAAGAAGATAGAGAAAGGAGCACAAGGCTTATTTATATACATGATGGCTACGAACTTCCATAATATAA
>PVJI01032446.1:0-12195 GCA_004026765.1 Micronycteris hirsuta
GATGTATTTAACATTGTTTGTGGTAATATAGGGACATGCTCTAGCAGAAAGTAAGTTAATTCCCAAATATTTGTACATATCCTAGGCTTGGATAGAAGACTCTCAGGGCCAAGTGTAGACTCCAGAGAGTTATTGAATAGTGTGGCCAGTAGAGAGCTCTGTATAATTTTGATAGAACTTTTAAAGATGGGAAGATTCTGTGGGAGAACATTAGGATATTATGGTAAGTGAAATAAGCAAGAAACAGAAAGACAAATACAGTATGATACCACTTACACGAGGTATCTAAAGTAGTCAAATTTATAGAAACAAAATGGACTGGTTATTACCAGCGGCTGGGGTAGGGCAAAGATGTGGTTGTTTAATGGATATAGTGTCAGAGCTGCAAGACGGAAAAGTTCTGAAGATCTTTCCACAACAATGTCCATGTACTTCATATTACTGAACTAGATGCTTAAAAAAGGTCAATACAGTAAATTTTATGTCATGTATTTTTTTCCACAATGAAATGAGAAAGGGAAGATTCGGAAGTGAAGTGAACGTAATCTGACTTGAAACAGAATGAAATTCTGTCTTTGATAAGGCCCACATACTCCCTCTTTTACTACACCTGCCTAGTTCTGATGTTAATAGTGCCTAGTTTCATTGGTCTCAAACTCAGTCTTCATCCTATCCAATTGTTTGTTTCTTCTTAATTAAGTCCCATCTCATGTTTCAGAAACTGTTCTTCCTAGATAATGATCCTTTGAATAACAACAGTTTTCCCAGAACCCTATACTATAAGTGTAAATTGTATGGAGAGAAGAATATAAAAAATGGGCATGAAAGGGAGATGAAAATTTTTTATATGGGAAATCTGGGTAAGATATAATATGACAAATATCTAATTTCTCTTCGGAGGCAATGAAATAAATTTATTTCCACTAACTCTCTCTCTGCCTTTGCAAGTAAGTATACTTTCTTGCTTGTATATTCTATTTCTTGCTGCAGGTACTTGACTAATTCCCCTATAATTTTAGTCTATAAGAGATTATGCTGCTAGTTACAATCATGATATGATCTCTTGACTCATGTTTATACCACCTCCACCACCACCATCAGCACCATCATCATAATTTTGCAAGCGTGAAGAATTGGATAACCAGATAGTTTTCATTTTTAGGGTGACTAGTGTAACACAAATAATTAATACCACTCTCATCCAGAATAATCAACATTTCTTTCTTATTTTCTTAGTTCCCATAATTTCAGCCAAAGCTCAGTTGAGTGGATACATGGAAGAGGGAAATCACTCAGTTGTGTCTGAGTTTGTGCTTTTGGGACTCACCTCTTCATGGGAGATCCAACTTCTCCTCCTGGTGTTTTCCTCTGTGCTCTATGTGGCAAGCATGACTGGAAACATCCTTATTACATTTTGTGTAACCACTGATCCTCATTTACACTCCTCCATGTACTTTCTACTGGCTAGTCTCTCCTTCATTGACTTGGGAGTCTGCTCCACTGCTGGCCCGAAGATGATTTATGATCTCTTCAGAAAGCGTAAAGTCATCTCTTTTGGAGGCTGTATTGCTCAGATCTTTTTCATCCACTTCCTTGGTGTTACAGAGATGCTGCTGCTCATCGCCATGGCCTTTGACAGATATGTGGCCATATGCAAGCCTCTCCACTACCTGACCATTATGAGCCCACGGATGTGCATTTTATTTATGGCTGCTGCCTGGGCATTTGGCATCAGTCACTTATTGTTCCAACCAGCACTTATTGTCAACTTGCCCTTCTGTGGTCCTAATGTATTGGACAGTTTTTACTGCGACCTTCCTCGACTCCTGAGACTGGCCTGTACAGACACCTACAGATTGCAGTTCATAGTCATTGCCAACAACGGGGTCCTTTGTGTTGTCTCTTTCTTTGCACTCCTCATTGGCTACATTTTCATCCTGTTTACTGTTTGGAAACCTTCCTCAGGTGGTTCACCCAAGGCTCTCTCCACATTGTCAGCTCACATCACTGTGGTTGTTTTGTTTTTTGGTCCAATCATGTTTGTCTATTCATGGCCACACCCCAATTCACAGATGGACAAGTTTCTTGCACTCTCTGATGCTGTGCTCACTCCTTTTTTAAATCCAGTCATCTACACATTTAGGAATAAGGAGATGAAGGTAGCAATAAAGAGATCTTTTAGACGATTAGTGATTTATAGAAAGATTTCATAAATAATATTATAAGGTAATTATCATCATGCAGCCCATATCTGGGATTTTAGAGTTTTTTTTGTGGTATATAATTAATTGATTTGCATCACCATACTGTTTAAGAATGTGCTTATTCCCTAAGAATAATGAATATTTAGAAAAATAAAAGTTTACTTCAAAACTTCTGTTGATTCATATGGGATTGCACATATATGTACTAATCATAGTAATTTCCTCCTGGTTGGTGACTTTGCTTTTCATTTTTCTGAAGATTTTTGGGTTATTATTGTCTTTCAATTACCAATATATGTTCTCATAATCTGTCTTTTGAGGCAACCAAGATGTTAATTACTCTCTTGCAACTCATAATCGCCTTTTAACAATAATGACTTTTTTTACTCTTTTGGTGAGTTGGAAAACATTCATATTTCATTTGAGTTATTAAAGCCCATTTAAGTATCAATTTTCTCTTTATGGTTTAGAAGACATAGTTACTTTTGTTCAGTAGAAGTATTTTCTCTTCAGATCCTTCTAATCGTTAAAAACAACCTGATTTCAGACTAGTGGAGTAATGTTCTCTTGTTTCATTCTGTTCTGCCTTTCTGCTCCCTTTCTTGCTATTCTTTCTCTTATATAAGTGACCATGATCCCTCAATTTTTTTTTATTTGTAATGTAAACCCTTCTGGGAAGAAATTTGAAAAGCCAAAACTAATGACATCCAATGGTTTCCTTTATACACGTATGCATATTCAGGATCTAGTGTTTTATTCTTTCACTCATCTGTACATCCAATTATTATTTTTCTCTTCTATGTATGTGGAATTGTGCTTACTCTATATCTGAAATTGTTTTTAGGACTACATGGAAGCATCCCAAAATGTGTGACCAGGAATAACTATAATTGGAGAGAGATATGAATCCAATGTTTGCAGTACGAACTTACAGAAAATTTTGTAGTGCTTTGTGAAAAATCAAGAGTGCGATCTCCAGTGCTGACCAAATGTCTTAAGCCCAATATAACCTGTTTACCTCTTGAATTACATGTAAACAATCTTGAAAAAACATATATTAGTAGAAACTACCCACATCAAGTAAAATAAAGGTAACAAGAAAACTGGGATATTGTAGATGGGAATCAAAACTTGAAGGAACAATGCGTAAGCAGGTGATGGATGTTTTTCAAGAAAATCTTTTGTCTTTTTTTCTCTCATGGCCTTTACCTGAGAATAGATCCCAAATGCAAAGGTATGGTTGCCAACATACATGCATAAAAAAGTTCTAAGAGACAATCAGGACATCTGTCTTAGAACTGGGAAAAGTGGTCCCAGAAAGCTAGATAGTGTGGAATATATATATAGTATAAAAATATAAAAAATATCTTTTTCTTTTATCTTTTTCCTCTCTCTGCCAAATCCTAGGTTAGCTACTGTGGGAAAGCTATGGTAGTGGAGCAGGTTGCTAAAACTCTTTTGGGAACCCCATTATTTTTGGAGAGAGGATCTGAGAGAGGACCCCTGTGGTTGAAGAGTGTGAAGGAAATTTCCATATATTTTTTCTGCCTCTTTTTTCTTGCCACATTACTGCAGGGACAGAACCCTTTTATTTAGCTGCAATTCAGTGTAATTCAGGCAGCTAAAACTCCAAGAGAAATCACATATTTACAGGTGAATGATGATGAAACAGGGCCCTGCAGGATGAAGAGTGAGTGAAGATTCTTGGAGAGGAGAGACGTGGAGAAGAAGATCACCTAGTCTGGTGTGTGCACCATCATCACACACCCAGGGCTGGTTCCTGAGCTGTGCATGCATGGGACAGATCCGGAGCCACATACCAGTGAGTGTCACATGTCAGGAAGACTCAGAGTATGTAGAAAAGGCTGTAAAAACAGAACTGACATTGAAACGACTTCCAACAGAAGCTGCAATAGAACTTATATGAAACTAAATTATTGCCAACGAAAAGAGAACAACACAATTTTCCAGAGAACTCTAACATTAGGTATTTTGTAAACCTAGAGTTTCACAAAATAATTTTCAAAATGTCCAAGATAAAATCTAAAATTAATTCACATAAAAGAATCATGACAATGTGACAAATTCCCAAGGGAAATGATAATCAACAGGTGGCAACTCAGATTACCAAGATACCAGAATTTTCAGAAAAACACTTTATTTATTTACTTGTTTATTTATTTAATTGTTATTCTTTTTAAAAATATATTTTATTGATTATGCTATTAAAGTTTTCCCATTTCCCCCCCTTTCTTCCCCTCCATCCCCCCATTCAGCACCCTTTAGTTTTTGTCCATAGGTCATACACATAAGTTCTTTGCCTTCTACATTTCCTATACTATTCTTAACCTCCCCTGTCTGTTTTCTACCTACCATTTATGCTACTTATTTTCTTCACATTTTCCCCCTTTCTCCTCTTACCAACCTGTTGATATCCCTCCATGCCTTATATAAATCCCTTTAACATTTCATATAGTAAAGGCTGGGTGATGAAGAACTCCTTGAACTTGACCTTATCTGAGAAGCACTTTATCTGCCCTTCCATTCTGAATGAAATTTTTGCTGGATAGAGTATTCTTGGATGTAGGTACTTGCTTTTCATGACTTGGTATACTTCTTTCTAGCCCCTTCTTGCCTGACAGGTCTCTTTTGAGAAATCAGCTGACAGTCTTATGGGAATTCCTTTGTAGGTAACTGTCTCCTTTTCTCTTGCTGCTTCTAAGATTCTCTCTTTATTTTTAATCTTGGGTAATGTAATTATGATGTGCCTTGGTATGTTCCTCTTTGGGTCCAACTTCTTTAGGACTCTCCGAGCTTCCTGGACTTCCCGAAAATCTATTTCCTTCACCAGCTTGGGGAAGTTCTCCTTCATTATTTGTTCAAATAAGTGTTCAATCCCTTGGTCTTCCTCTTCTCCTTCTGGTACTCCTATGACTTCAATGTTGGGACATTTAAAGATGTCCTGGAGGTTCCTAAGCCTCTCGTCAGTTTTTTGAATTCTTGTTTCTTCATTCTTTTCTGGTTGGATGTTTTTTATTTTCTGTTGGTCCACTTGGTTGATTTGAGTCCCAGTTTCCTTCTCATCCCTATTGGTTCCCTGCAGATTTTCCCTCACTTCCTTTATATTATCCATCATTTGTTCAATTAATTGTGACCATCTTTCTTCTAATACTGTGAGCATCCTGATTACCAGTGTTTTGAACTGTGCATCTGATAGGTTGGCTACCTCTTCGTCGCTTAGTTGTATTTTTTCTGGAGCTTTGATGTGTTCTTTCATTTGGGCCATTTTTTTCTCAGTGTGCCTGTTACTTTAAGGGGCGGAGCCTTAGGTGTTAACCAGGGCAGGGTAACCCAAGTTGTTGTGTTGTGATGCTCTCTATGGGGTGGGGTGCAACACATGTAGCTGTGTTGTGACGTGTGTGGGGGGGTGGGGCCTGAGAGAACAATGGTGCTTGCTCTGTTCTCTGTACTTCCCCAGCTACCCACAAGCAAGTTGGGCCCTTCTTTGCTGGTTTTGGGGTGTGTGGGTGGGCCTGCGCAGTTCCAAATCCCTGTGGGTCTCCCCAACGAACTCTCCTGTGAGGCTGGGAGTTCTTCCCGCTGCCATCTTAACCCCCACAGGTGTTTTCAATCGGTGGTTTGAGGCTTTATTTCCCCGCGTTGGTGGGCCGCTCGGTCTTTTCGCTCTCCAGCTTTTCTTCCCGGTTTATCTGCACGCGAATGAGGAACTGCCTGGTCCACCAGTCTCATCCCTTGTTTCGCTGAGTGCGCCACCTTGGGCTCCTCTGGGCAGCTGGAGCGCCGCCGGTACTGCACGTCTCACCAAGCACTCTCCACC
The DNA here is from genome assembly GCA_004026765.1 of Micronycteris hirsuta. Taxonomy (NCBI): domain Eukaryota; kingdom Metazoa; phylum Chordata; class Mammalia; order Chiroptera; family Phyllostomidae; genus Micronycteris; species Micronycteris hirsuta. Next base: position 6,043 of record PVJI01032446.1, read on the forward strand.
TGGCTCCGCCCCGCTTACCAGTCTGGATGAACAATGTCTTCTTTAACTCCTTGGTTGTCAGACTTCCACTCAGTTCAGTTTTCTGTCAGATCTGGCTGTTCCAGTTTTTTAAATTGTTTTTTTTCCTCTTTTGGTTGTGCAAGGAGGCACAGTGTGTCTACTTATGCATCCATCTTGGACAAAAGTCCCCTATTTATTTAATTGTTATTCAGTGAGAGTTTCCACCTTTTACCCCCATTGCTCTCCTCTGCCCTGCCCTCCCTCCTGCCACATTCAATCCTCCCCCTTCCCCTATTGCCTTTGTCCATGGGTCCTTTATAGATGTCCCTTGGCTTGAGCCTTCCCTTTCTTTTCCTTTATATTCCCCTCCTCTCACCCCTCTGGCCACTGTCAGTTTGTTCTTTATTTCCAAGTCTCTGGCTCTATTTTGCTCATTTGTTTATTTTGTTGATTAGGTTCTACTTGTAGATGTGATCTTGTAGTATTTGTCTTTTGCCTCCTGGCTTATTTCACTTAGTATAATGCTTTCCCCTTCCATCCATGCTGTTGTGAAGGTAGGACCTCCTTCTTTCTGCTGTGTAGTATTCCATTGTGTGAATATACCACAGCTTTCTTATCCACTTACTGATGGGCACTTTGGCTATTTTTTTCCAGCACTTTGCTATTGTACATAATGGTAAAATATTGTAAATAAACATTGAGGTGCATAGGTCCTTCCACAGACTCAATCCCCACTGCTTCTTGCAGCCAGACATTACGGGGATTTATCTTTCTGAAACTGGTACCCTTGGCTGATGGGCCCAGTGTGGTGCTTGGGCTCCTTGCTCCCAAGCTATCCCTCCTGAATTTTTATGCACCGCATGTGTATGTGGGAACAGCCTGTTCCACATCTGCACCCCTTCAACCAGTCTGGATGGATGTGGTTTCTTTAATTCTGTAGTTGTCAGACTTCCCTTCAATTTGATTTCTGCCAGTTCTGAGTGATGGTTGTTCTATAATTAAGTTGTACTTTTTTGGTGGTTGTGCAAGGAGGCAAGCCATTTTACCTATGCCACCATCTTGACCGTTGTGGATCTTTTCAATTCTTTGTTCTTTTTCTTTCTGAGATGAGTTTTAGGTATACTATAAAATGAAATCTTGCAATTTGTGATGATAACATGAATGAACCTTTAAAGTAGGGTGCTAAGTGAAATAAGTCAAAAGGAGAACAACAAATACCCTATGGTACCATTTACATGTGGAATAAATAAGACCCGAAGAAACAAAATTACACAAACTCTTTGATTTTCTATTTTATTTTGTTAAGGATATTTAAGCCCCCAAGTTTTCTACTTTTAGTAATCTTCATTTGTATCATACTTTAATTTTTCTATTTACTTCTTGAAATTTTCCAGTTTATTTTTCACTTTATATTTTCTATCATTTGTTAATGTTTTGAGAGTTTATTTGCAAACTTTTATTTTTCATTTGTTTATTTTTTATTGTTATTAAGTACAGTTGTCTCCATTTTCTCCCCACCAGGGTCCCCCACCCAACCCATCCCCGCCTCCCACCCTCAAACCTACCCCCTTTTGCCTTTGTCCATGTGTCCTTCATTCATGTTCTTTGATGGAACTTCCCCTACTTTTCCCCATTTTCCATCTCCCCGCTCTCCTGTGTTTACTGTCAGTTTGCCCTTTATTTCAATGTTTCTGGTTATGTTTTCCTTGATTGTTTGTTTTGTTGATTAGGTTCCACTTATAGGTGAGATCATGTGCTATTTGTCTTTCACCACCTGGCTTATTTCACTTAGCATAATGCTCTCCAGTTTCATCCATGATGTCACAAAGGGTATATCTTTTTTAAAACTTACAAAACAACGTAACTTTTATTTTTATGTTTTAATTTTTTTATGTGTGCCTTGCTTACTCTATTCTTTTTTATTTTTATGTTTTTCAGTTGTTCCTATTATTTCCCCCTTTGCCCCTTTCTGCCTAGCCTGCCTTCCATAGTCACTTCCCACCCTATTGTCCACATCCATGGGTTGCTTCACTAATCCCTTCACTTTATTTCAAACAGTTCCCCCTCCCCTTACCACTGTCAGCCCATTCTGTGAATCTATGCCTGTGTTTCTATTTTTACACTAGTTTATTTTGTTCATTAGAATCCTCTTATAAGTGAGATCATACGGTATTTGTGTTTCACCAACTGGCTTATTTATTACTCAGCATGATAGTCTCCAGGCCCATCCATGCTGTTGCAAAAGATAGGAACTCCTTCTTTCTTTCTTGTGTGTAATATTCCATTGTGTAAATGTACCACAGTTTTTAAATCCACTCATCTACTGATTTTTTAAAATTTTATTTTTCCACTACAGTTTATAATCAATATTATTTTGTATTAGTTTCAGGGTTCAGCATACTGATCAGACAACCATATATATGTTAATACTTTACAAAGTGTTCCTCTGATATTTCTAGTACCCAACTGGCACCATACAAAGTTACTACAATATTATTGACTATATTTCCTATGCTATACTTTACATCCTCATGACTGTTTTGTAACCACCTGTGGCGGGGGGGCACTTTGCTCACAGAGCACCCCTGTTGGCCACCAATGAGAATAAGTCTACCAAGACATGATGTGCTTTGGGAGGAAAGGTGGCCAGTCTCTCAAAGGAGAAGGGCCTTGAGCCTCTTCCTCAATGGGCTTTTATTGGGCTTAATTTGTCTAGGAATACAGGGCATATAGATCATCAATCATTGTCAGGTAGTAATGATCAAACAATAGATAACATTCAAAGAACTATGAGGACTTATTCTGAGTTAGGGTCAGATAGCCAAAGGGCCGTAAAGCTTTGGGGAACAAACTCATTTTATGCTTGGACTTTTATCATTTAAATTGAGAGCATTCTTAGCAATGAAGGAGAACCATACCTCTCACCGTGGGAAATGTAGCCCAGCATTTCATATTTAAAAGCTCCAGTGGAACGTGGGATGGCAAGCAGGCCCCATGTGTGTGAGAACGGGATTTCCTGTGGGGAAATCAGGATGGTATATTTCCTAGAGTTAAGTCTTGCTCCTGCTAAAAAACTCTCACACTGGATCAAAAGAACATATGCTAATTCATATCTGGCTTCTGAAGACCCACTGCTAATCCTTTTGAGTTCAGCCCATACCTGTTGTCTTTCCATTTGCATAACTCTCCTTTGAGGTGCTGTCCTGGCTGTTTATCACCTATATGAACCCGTGTTTAATACCTTCTAGGTTCATCCATGCTGTTGCAAATAGTAAGATTTCATTCTTTTTTATCTATTGTATTTTTGTACCACGACCTTTTTTATACACTTGTCTCATTTTTAAATTATTTTAATTTCAATCCTTATCCAAAGACATTTCTTCATGGTAGAGAGAGAAAGACAGAGAGAGAGAGAGAAAGAGGAATAGCTATGTGAGAAAGATACATTGATTGGTTGCCTCCCATAGGTACCTGACCAGGGTTCAAAGCCTTAACCTAGGTATGTGCCCTGACTGGGAATCAAACCCACATCCTTTTGGCTTATGTACAACACTCCAACAAACCGAGCCACACTGACCATGGATATCCACTTACCTATTGATGGGCACCTGGGTGCTTCTGTAGCCTGGCTATTGTAAATAATGCTGCAATGGAGATAGAGGAGCACATAGCAGTATTTTTTGAATTAGTGTTTTGGATTTCTTTGACTATATACTCAGAAGTGGGAACACTGGGTCATAAGGCAGTTCCGTTTTTAAATTTTTGAGGACCCTCCACACTGCTTTCCACAGTGACGGTGCCAATGTGCAATCCCAACAATGCACAGGATTCTCTTTTCTCCACATACTCACCAACATTTGTTATTTGTTGATTTATTGATAATATCCATTCTGACAAGTGTGAGGTAATTTCTCATTGTGGTTTTAATTTGCATTCTCTGATGATTAGTGATGTTGAGTATCTTTTCCTATGTCTGTTGGCCATGTGATTGCCCTCTTTGTAGAAGAACCATTTGTTTCTTTTAACTCATATCACCTACAAGTTATTTGAGAAAAAAGTATATTGTTAAAAATTCATAGAGAATCGGCTCATAATTTTTACTTCAGGGCATAAGTTTCTATTAGGTGTATGCTGTGTACATTATGTCATTTTTCTCTTTCCTTCTTGAGGTATATTCATATAGATCATCTACTTTATTTTATAACAAAATATTATAACATATATAGTATTGATAATATTAATATTATTAATTGCAATACTTATTATAATTGTAATAATATTAATGTTTGAATATACTAAATATTTGTAAGGACATTGGGGAGAAGGAGCTACAGATAGTAGACAGTGAGAAGCTGAATTTTGGAATGTTGTGTTCAAAAAAACCTGTTGGTGTGATTTTTCTCCTGTGATGCTGTATTAGCTTCTGATTCAGAGGAGAGTCAGAGTTGTTAATTTTTGTCATATTTCTTATGATTTATACTTTTTTCTCACCATCTAATGGGAATAATCTTCTATCTGGCTCTTTGCCTCTTCCCCTTGCCTTGAGTTTTCTTCCATGACACCACAGATGTGGCCTCATTATTCCAAAGGTGGTTTATCTGCATCTTCTCTTTGAGAACCTTTTCAACTCTTCAATACTTCTGTTCCAAGTCAAGTTCACTAGTTTTGTATTCTGGTACCCACCTCTTTTTGTGACTGCTGAAATTCCTGACTACGCTAATCTTTAGTGGCTTCCATTTTACTTGAGTGTTTACTCTTGAGATGTTTCCATTTTTGTTACATGTACATTTTTGTTTTTGTTTTTTTTAAATTATTGTTGCTCAGTTACAGTTATCTGCATCCTCTCCCCTCCCCTCCCCCCTCCAACCCCATCTCCCTCCCCAGCATCCCTCCTCCCCCTTGGTTCTGTCCATGTGTCCTCTACAGTGGTTCCTGAAAACCCTTCTCCCCATTGTCCCCTCTACTTCCCCCCTGGCTATTGTTTGACTGTTCTTAATTTCAATGTCTCTGGTTATGTTTTGCATGCTTTCTGCTTTTGTTGATTATGACCAAGTTAAAGGTGAGATCATATGGTATTTGTCCCTCACTGCCTGGCTTACTTCACTTAGCATAATGATCTCCAGTTCCATCCATGCTGTTGCAAAGGGTATAAGCTCCTTCTTCCTCTCTGCTGCGTAGAATTCCATTGTGTAAATGTACCATAGTTTCTTGATCCACTCATTTGTAGATGGGCACTTAGGTTGTTTCCAGCACTTGGCTATTGTGAATTGTGCTGTTATGAACATTGGAGTGCATAGGTTCTTTTGAATTTGTTTTTCAGGATTCATAGGGTATAATCCCAAAGGTGGAATTGCTGGGTCGAAAGGCAGTTCCATTTTCATTTTTCTGAGGGAGTTCCATACTGTTTTCCACAATGGCTGCACCAGTCTGCATTCCCACCAACAGTGCAGTGGGGTTCCCTTTTCTCCACATCCCCTCCAACAGTATTCTGTTGCTTTGTTGATGATGGCCATTCTGACTGGTGTGAGGTGGTATCTCATCGTAGTTTTTTTTTTTTTAATTATTTTATTGTTGTTCAATTACAGTTGTCCGCATTTACCCTCCCCCCACCCCACCCCAGGCAAACCCACCTCCCTCCCTTGATTCCCCCCTCCCCCTTGGTTTTGTCCATGTGTCCTTCATTGCAGTTCCTGAATACCCTTGTCCCCCTTCTCCCCTTCCCCTTCCCCTTCCCCTCTGGTTACTGCCTGAATGTTCTAAACTTCAATGTCTCTGGTTCTATTTTGTTTCTCTGGTTGTATTTGCTTGCTTACCTCAGAAGCGTCTTGGCTGTGGCTGATCTAACTTTCCCAGTAGCTGATCTGGCCTAGGTGCCTTCGCTCCTGAGTCCTCATATGAAACTTTTTAACATTTCATAAAGTAGAGGCTGCATGATGATGTAATCCTTGAACTTCACCTTATCTGAGAAGCACTTTATCTGCCCTTCCATTCTAAATGAAAGTTTTGCTGGATAGATTATTCTTGGTTGTAGTCCCTTGCTCTTCATGATTTGAAATATTTCTCTCCAGCCCCTTCTTGCTTGGAAGGTCTCCTTTGAGAAATCCGCTGACAGTCTTATGGGGATTCCTCTGTAGGTAACTGTCCCCTTTTCTC
>PVJI01032447.1:0-12199 GCA_004026765.1 Micronycteris hirsuta
ATGACAACCTTTTTAAATAGCTGCATCCTCCTTATCCATTGATGACATCTTCTGGCTTCATGGACATTCTCTAGAGACCATTATTCATAGGCTTGATGAAGAAAAATCTAGATATCATTGGTCAGAGAGTTAAATTTTATGGCTTATGTCTCTTATATTTTTCATCAGAGATTAAATCCACTTATGGTTGTATGATATAGATCTTATTTGTACAAATTGTTAGGGGATAAATTACTCTAGGTAATATCCTAAATCCTGTGACAGTCAGCATTTCATATGCTGTATATCATTCATCTCAATCAACCTTGATCAATAATTGATCCTTGACCAATAAAGGCTCTTACACTCCTGAAAGAAATCAGGGTGACCCTAAAAGATTGTGCTATTCTAAAATCAATGTTATGTTTTCTGTATAATCTCTTACTTATTTACCCTAATATTTTTTCAACTACAGTCATACCTCGGTACTCATTGGCTTCAGAACTATCAAACCCTGTACTCATTGAATTTTGATGAGAAAAAGATGTTTCAGCACTTGGCACACTTGCTTGGGACTTGTCGCACTTGTTAGAACTTGCATGAGCCACCCACTGCCCCGCAAGAGAAAATGCTTCATTGTTTGCTACTCATGGGTTTTGACACTTGTCACGAGTTCCAGAACAAAATTAACGAGTACCAAGGTATCACTGTACAGGATAAACAGTAAGACCTGTGACATGGAGAGTCAACCTTAGAATTGTTAAAATAGAAAAATCATGCTTATTATCACTATTTCTCTCCCAATCTCTCAGCACCTCCTCCATTATTCACATATTTGTATTAGAAAAATATTTTTCTAAAACAGGTTTAGACAATTTTAAACTGATTATTAAGAAATAAAAAAGCAAAACGGGTAACTGGACATGGCAGGAGAGATGACTGCCTGCTCAGGGCCATACCACTTTTGGACAAAATTGTGAAGTGAGCCCTGTTTGCTTGTGGCATGCTCCTGGCTCCCTCCACCCAGACTTCCCACCTTAGCCCATCTACTTTCCCTGTGTCCTTTCTTACTCTCAGCTGGATAATACAGGCACACCTCATTTTATTGGGCTTTGCCCTATTGTGATTCACAGATGTGTCTTTTACCAACTGAAGGCAAGACTCTCTGCTAAAAAAATATTGTGACTTGCTTTATTGCGGTGGTCTGGAACTCAACCCACAGTATCTCTGAGGTATGTCTGTAATTTCAGCAAAAGTCTTTTTATTTTTTTATTTTTTTTTATTTTTTTAAAGATTTTATTTATTTATTTTCAGAGAGAGGAGAAGGGAGGGAGAAAGAGCAATGTATGGTTGCCTCTCACATGGCTCTCATTGGGGACCTGGCCTGCAACCCAGGCATGTGCCCTGACTGGGAATTGAACCAGGACCCTCTGGTTCCCAGCCCGCACTCAATCCAGTGAGCTACACCAGCCAGGGCTCAGCAAAAGTCTTTTTAAACATGATAAAGATTTCAGGGAAAACTTCTTCCTTAGGTTCCTCAAAAAATTAGGAGTAGATTTATCATCTGATCCAACAACCCCTCTAAGGCTATCTACCTCCAAAATTTGAAAACATTTATTTGTAAAGATATAGGCACCCCTATGCGTATTGCAGCATTATTTATGATGGCCAAGACATGCAAACAACTGAAGTGTCTCTCTGTAGATGACTGAACCAGCTCTAGCCTACTGGTACACCAGTGAATTTCTCCACCACTCGGTGGATCACTGAATCTGGAGGCCTGAATCTCAGCCAGGGGGGTTGGGTGGGGGAGGGAAAGAAGATCTACCAAGTTTTTAGTCTCCTCCTTCTGTTCTCTTCCTCATATTCAAAGGTAGTAGCTCTTCTCTGAATTTGTGTTCTGTCTCTCATGCCTTTTAATAGTTAGTCACCATTTACTATTTACTACTACTTTATATTAAGATTTTCCTGTTCAAATTAGTGGTGTGGTTTTTGTCTTCTGACTGGGCCTTGACTAATTTTAGCACTCACTGAAATTTGTTGACTAACTGAATGGGCTTCCTACCCTAAGCTGGGCTCTGGATATAGTGCCTGGAGATTTTGATGAGGGAGGGATGGGGCTACTAAATAGAGGAGAGGAATATATCCTGCCCTTCATTGTTTATCCTCCATCCACTAACTCCTTGCCTGAGAGACCCACACTGCTTTCTCAGTGTATCATCCATCACACTGGCACCAAAAGGCTCATCCTGGTCCCTTAACACAGGGGCACCTCCTGCCTGTGCTCCCAACTTCATCTCTCTGCAGGAGTGGGCAGTCAAGACTTGTGATGCCACCTCTCAAAGATCACCAATCCCTACATTGGGTCAATGTCTTTGCATTGCCAATGTTCCATAATCTGTACCTTCTCCTTTCTTGTCTCTCCAGAATATGATGCTGATTCTTAGCCCAAATCAGTTCATTTTCAAAATGTGACTGAAATCATGAGAGAATAGAACTACACTCATGGTCAGAGAGCCTCAGAGCAAATGCAAATATCAGGAAGAGATCTAAGAAATATATTTGTGGGACCATGGGTATTTTAATCACTCCACATTTATACAGCTAGAAAAACAAAATGGTAGAAAACAGAAAACTTCTTTAATCAAGCAAAGTCTTTGTGGTTTTGGCTGATGAATATGCAAAAGCTGCTCTGAATAATTTTTAGGGCACAGAGAATTGCCACATTGGCATCCATAATAGCTGTTTTTAGGTTATAAGAAAGAAATGGATTTGTTAATCAGGTAGTATGTCAGAGGCTTAAAGAAATACAGACATTTTTGATTATATAGAACAACAAGTTGACTCCTAGGCAAAACACCTGAGCTCTGACTTTCAAATTAAAATGTTCTGGTAATTAGCATTATTGTATTCATTGAGTTAGTCAATACTGGAAGGCACAATCTTAAATTTATGTGAGGTTCTCACTGAAAATGGTAGATCTTAGTGAGAATTTCCTCAAGAAATGTATCTATCATCAAGCTCTTTCAGATATTACACTTCTTCCTTAAACTTCCTTAGTCATTGTGGAGAGAGATCATTTTCCCCACCTCACACCCTTAGTACTCCCTTAACTCATCATTTTTCAGTAATTTGTATTCCTAACCTTGATTTTGCTTTTTGATCTTGTTGAAAATTTATTCAGTCATATATACGTTTTTGATCAGAATCCAAGTGAGAGTTGTTTGTATTATAATCATAGGCAAGTAGATAGATAAATGAATTACATTTGCTCATTTATTCAAGGTTTGTTGAGTGCCGACTACAGCCAGGCATCAAGGAAAGATAAGTCAGACACAGATCCTACCCAAAGAAGAGTAGTAAGCAACCTTTGTTCTCAGGGGTTCTCAGTCTAGTAAGAGAGACACAGCATGCGAACACATGGCTATAGTTTCGATAGATGTGTTCAGAGCTTCAGGTTAGCACAAATATGGGAATATCAGCTCTTCTGGATTTCCCTACTTTACAGATTAGGAAATGAAGGCATCGAGAAATTAGGTTATTCGCACACACTCCTACAACTCAGATGTGGAAGAGTCTCGATAGGAACGCTGGAAGTACATCCCCAGGGGCCTTGCTTTTCCTAATCACCTTGCTAATTGCTTTCTGCATTTGACCTTACAAAACCTCACATAGGTAAATATTTAATAAGTACATTTGGATGGTGATAGTCCCTCTTGGTCATTAATACTCTTTTATATTCTTGTGTCCTGATATCAGCCATTAAGACAGACCCACTTTCGTTTCATTACCTCAGCTATGGTATGGAGAACAAATAGGAGTCAGAGGTGAGGTGACAGAAAGCAATTTGGGAGACTGGCTCAATTCAGGCTCGAGACAGCAAGGGTCAGAACTAAAGCAGTGTTGGTGAGAATGCAGAGGAGAAGTTAGGGAGCTGCTGTCTTCCATGCTGGATTTGGGAATAGTTTGGAATGAATGTCTGGGTGGCAGTTGGCATGAGGTGGGGAATAGGAGGTGTGGAGAATTATAAAAATGACCACAAGTTCTTCTTGAGTTTGTGTTCATGCCTTGTCATCATCCCATCAAGAACTGGAGTCTGTTTTTTCACTCCTTGAATCCGGCTGGCCTTGTGGTGGGAGCACATGTTTCACGATACAGCCATAAGCTTTGGTCCCGCTCAGAGTGTCTGATCCTGGGTTTAAGAACCGGAAGTGCCACACCACTTGTATGACCACCAGCACTACAGGTGACATCAGTGCCAGGAAATGACAGGGAGCCAACACAGGTGACTGTACTATTCACTCGGCTTTTATTAATGCAGGCTCACCCCAAATCCATACTAACCTACTCACAATACTAATCACTCAGAAACAACCAGTAATAACATCACACAAGATAATTGGAAGGTAACAGATGCAAGTTCCAGAGTCTCAGTACATGGGTCTGGGAGGCAGCACAGTAGGCAGGGGAGCCAGCAGCGTCTTACAAAGAATCTAGGGAGCTCGGTCGGCAGTCGGGTAAGTGAAACTCTTGGTCCAGCAGGGCAGAGCCTCTGGCGGCACATCAGTCAGGAGATCAGCACGGCGTGGAGCAGCACTTTGGCGTGTGGAGATTTGCTGTCTCCACAGTGGTCTGAAACCTGCCTCAGTTGTACCCTTGAGGGTTGTGTACTCCACCCCTATGGGTCTCTCGATAAGTGTCTTGGCACCCCTGATGCCAAATGGGGACTTTTCCCAGGAGCCTATCTGTGGGTGGTCCTGATCTGAGACATGACTGTTCCGATCACGTGTGCAGATCTCTTAGGTGTGTCTCCTTGCCAGGTGTGTCTAGTGTGACTTAGATGGTTTCCCCCTTGAACCAAAGTGTCGTGGCTGACTAGCATCCATCTTGGTTCATGTGAGTGACTCCACTTTATTTTATATACTTTATCTTGACTGGACCAATGCCATTTTATTGGTCCTGCTGCCCACACCCTGGGGCCGCCTTTGACTGGTGGAATGGAACAGATGTGTTGTTATCTGAGTTCCATACTTGGGTTCAAGGCGCTTTGTGAGTTTGCTCTCTCTTACTCTCAGATCCCTGTGACCCCTGAGTAGTAAGTCATGCTAGCCAGCTAGATGATGAGAGACATATTCTCCTGTTGTCCTGTCATCCCAGCTTTCCACCTGTCAACCACTAGATATGTGAACAAGGTAATGACAGGTGACATTAGCTGCATGAATGAGCCCACTTGAGATCATCTTCTGTGAAGGACTCTGATGGGCTTGGCCTTTCAAACTGTCCAGTTACACATACTGCTGCAGGAAGGGCAGTTACTACCAGCCAGGAAGAGCAACTACTACTTCTAAAGTTTAAAAACTAGTCCCAGAGCAGGCTTTTTTAACAGCAAAAGAAAAGTCTTACAAACAGAAAGGAAATTTAAAATACGATGGCATTAGCCCAAGGTCATGTTGTCAGCCTACCTGAGTAAATTAAATAAAGGATCACTGGGGTAATTATAATAATAATAATACCATAGAGGAATTTTTACTTTTGAAGGAATGTTTCTAATGTGCTTCTTTTTATCCCCACATATTGTCTTGTTTCTCTTAATATGTTTTTTGTTATTGAGTTTACTAATTACCAATAGTCATGCAGAGGGGGAAGATTGCATGCTATGTCTCAAATTTATATTTCTGAAGTTTAATCCATAACTGCATTTGGACATTTGCCTTGATTATAAGCAGCTTTTTCTCTCTTTCAAAATGCCAGAGAAATCAAATGTAATATTGCTTCATTACTTCACAAAGATTTTAACAAAAAGATATTGACCGATCAAAGTTTTGGTCTCTTCTTCACTTTTCTCTCTCAACATCATTCATAAGGCTTCTGTGTATCTGCAGGTAGCTCTGAGTCACTGGTTGTATTGGACTTTTATTGCTAAATTACCATAAATTTAGCAGCTCAGTTTTATTATTTCACCATTTCTGTAGATCAGAAGTGGCTTGATTTTCTGCTCAGAGTGTCATGGGGCTAAAAACTAAGGTGTCAGCTCAGGCTATGTTCTTATCTGGTACTTAGGAACCTCTTATATTCTTATTGGTTGTTGGTAAAATTTATTTCCTTGTGGTTGTAGGACTAAGGGCCCTGTTTTCCTTCTGGTCAACTGGGGACAACTCTCAGCAACTAGGGGCTTACTAGAATTTCTCGCTACATGGCAGTTCTCTGCATGGACGTTTGGTTTCCTCCAGGCTGGCAGGAGTGCATCTGTCTAATTTCCTCTTTTGCGACTAGCTGGAGAAAACACTGTTTTTAAAAGGCTCACATGATTAGGTCAGGCCCACCCAGATAACTTTTCTTTTTCAAGGTCAATTGATTTGGGGGGTCCTATTTACATGTGCAATTTTCTTTTTTTTTTTTTTTTTTTTTTTTACCGCAGGAACCAGATTGGTGTTTGATGAAATACCTGAGAATAGATGTCTGTATACCAGGGCCAAGAATCTTGAAGGCCACCTTAGAATTCTGACTGCCACAGCCCCAATTAAGATATCCTATAATAGCACAATCAGTTGCTAATGAAAATGGGAACAAGGACTTGCACAGCATGAATTCTATCACCCATCTTCTTTCTCACAAGTTTCCCAGTCAATTAAATTGTCCAGTTGGATGTCTGAGCTTGCCTGTTCCCAGGCACCACGGGTGTCTGAAGTACACCAAGGCGGATCAGAGAAGAGGGCGGTCAACTACAGCACAATGTTGAGGAGAGAGGCTAACCCTGGGGAAGGCAGCAGCGGGTTTCACATCCAAGCAAAGGAGAAGTGTTGAAACCTTCCTCATATGACTTGAACTTTCACTCAGTGATACCTGACAAGCCAGCTAATATTTTGAGGCTATGTTTTGGTTTGAAACAATTACAAACTTTAGAATAGAGGGGCAGTTTTTTAAAAAAATCATATAACTCTCAGATGAGAAAAATGGAAACAGAAGCATAATTACTTTTTCCTTCAGCAAGGATGTGTAAATTCTATGACAGGAGCTTGTTCTGTGATCTTACATGAAGGCATTTCTACTCCTTCAGAGCACAAACAAAGAATTTGTGAAGAAATGTGGACAGGACATAGTGTTCAGACTCTAATTTTAGTCACCTGCAAGCTGACCCCCTTTCACTGTAACTTTATTTAAATCATGGCTATGCTCTTAATCAAAAATTTAATTGATTATTGCATTCTCAGTCCAGTTCTCTGGGGGCATGGTTTTCTGTTTAACTTTCTTGTTTTAATTCTTCAGCAAAACCACAAAATTTAATTAGGAAAGTAACCAGCTTTGTAAAAATTCCACAGCTAATTAGCTATGCTTTGACTGTAACTTCTCAGATTCTGTTCAATGTTACACATATATTTTGCATTTGTTCTCATTTTAGATGAGATACTGAATTTACAGCCTAAGCATGTAGTCTAATCACTTTGCACTTTTCCAGAGCTCCTTAGAGATAGCCAGTGAAATCAGAAAACTTAAAGCATTCATATACGCTATTAAAATAAGAGCAATCAAAGACCAAGATGGAGGGTTGCCACCTTACTGTGTGTACTAGTTTTCTATGGCTGCAGAGCCAATTAACCACAGCAGCTTCAAACAGCACCCACTTATCATATCACAGTTCTATAGGTGAGAGGTTCAGGCACAGCTAGCTGGGCTTTCTCTTCAGGGTCTCACTGCACCAAAATCAAGGGGTCCACTGAGCTGTGATTTCATCTGGACCTCAGGGTTGTTGGGAACCACCCTGCCTGGTTTCAGAAACTGTTATTCCCCACGGCTAAGGCTGAATGAGAGACTTTGGGACCCCAAGCCATTAAGGAGACAAAGCTTATCTCCCTGGCAGGGGTGCTGCCTCTGCCCCCTTCACCTCACCCTGCCTGGTCCCGAGCACATGGCTGGTTAGCCAATGACAATGGGTAAGATTCCTCAAGGGAGGAACGACCTAAGACAGGCACGGTCACTTAGGGGCTCCCAGGAAAGGACTTGGGGGGCTATAGATAAAGGGGCTGATGGACTCTTGCCCCTCAGCTTTGACATAGCCTGAGCCCTCATTCTGTCCACAAGAAATCTCCTAATCTCTTGGCTGCCTTACTTCCCCTGCCTGACTTAAGCCTGAAACAATGCCAGAGGGCGGTGCAGCCCTGGGCTGGAACTGATGGTTCCCCGGGGGCGATCAGGCCTAAAAAAGAATGCATAAAATCTTGTGAAACCTGCTTTGCTAAGAATGTCCTCAATTTTCTGATAAGGGTCCAAGCATGAAATGAGTTTGTTTCCCCAAAGTTTTATGGCCCTTTAGCTAACGGACCCTGACTCAGCATAAGCCCTCGTAGTTCTTTGTATGATATCTATTGTTTGATCCTTACTGCCTGACAATGATTGATGAGCTTTACTTGTATTCCTGTGCAAATTGAACCCAATAAAATCCCATTGAGGAATAGCCTCCTGGCCCTTCTCCTTTGAGAGATTGGCCACCCCAAGCATATCATGCCTTGGTAGACTTATTCTCATCCATGGCGGCTGGGGGGCCTTGCGGGCAGATCCCCGCCCCGACACAGGGTCATCTTCCTAGCTCATCTGGTGATGGCAGAACGTAGTTCCCTGTGATTGTAGGACTGTCACCTCCATTTCCTTGCCACCTATCAGCTGGCGTTGACTCTCACCTTCTAGAGGCCATGCACATTCCTGATTATGGGGCTCTCAAGGACAGTTCACAATGTACTAGTTGAATTCTTCTTTGAGGCCAGTAGGAGCACTTCTCTGGGAAGAACTGGAGAAACCGCTTTTAAAGGGCTCCCCTGACCAGGTAATCTCCCTTCTGCCACACAACGTTATATGTCAGGGGAATGACTGTCCCGCCCTACCCACAGTTCTCACCTACACGGAGAGGAGGGATTATACAGGGTGTGCACATCGGGGGGGGGTGAGAAATATTGGGACCATCTTAGAATTCTGTCTACCACTCTGTACTTTAGGGGGAAAAAGGCAACTGTAGGCTTCCTGATGAACCCTCCTCCCTTCTCCTGGGAGGCAGTGCAGGGGTGTCAAAGGAGCTGTTAATAATGGCTCCAATTCTGTCCCATCAGCTCCACAGGGCATAAAATCACAGGCAATCATATTCTTCTTCTCCGCAGGCTACTTTGTCTGGCTGCCCAAATTTGCCACTTTTAGTAGTGCAAGGGAATCACTCGATGACAGCATTTACATTTAAAACAACATCACGTTAACATGATGCTTTAAATCAAAATTTATTTAAGTGCAATGTCTCAAACTTCAGCCCAATAAAACCATTTCTTTAGTGAAAATAAATGAAGAGATGCACAGAGAAGAGTTAACATAGCAGGCACAAAACCTTTTTCTCTTCCTTTTTTTAAAATACTGTTGTTCAAGTACAGTTGTCTCCATTTCCCCTCCCCCCATCCTTCCCCCCTTTGGCCTTGTCCATGGGTTCTTTATATATGTTCCTCGATGACCCTTCCTCTTCTTTCCCCGTTATCTCCCTCCCTCCTCCCCTGTGGTTACTGTCAGTTTGTTGTTCACTTCAATATCTGGTTCTATTTTGCTTGCTTGTTTGTTTTGTTGATTAGGCTTCACTTATAGGTGAGATCATACGGTATGTCTCTTAAACCTTTATCCTTAGAAAGACCTCCTTGCAAGATGGGCCCTTAGCTGGCCTCTGGGAACCTAGGTTTTGGGAGGGATTTTACACTCTAACTGAGAGGAGTGGCTAACCACATGCCTGAACTGTGTGTGAAATCAACACAGTTCCTGTTGAACACCTTCTCTCTTTCTGAGAGCCTGGAGTTTTCGTACGTGCTAGGCAGAGGGGTCTATGGGACTAGGCCCTGGTAAAAACCCTGGGTCCTAAGTCTCTAATGAGCTTCCCTGGCACACAATATTTCACAAGTGTCATCACAACTCATGGTTGGGGTAGATAAGAACACCCCGCATGATTCCACTGGGAGACACTCCTTGGAAGCTTGTGCCTGGTTTGTTCTGGACTTTAGCCTCTGTGCTCGTTCTCTTTGTTGATTCTGCTTTGTATCCTTTTGCAAAGTCGTAGCTGTGAGTTGGACTATACGCAGAGTTGTGACAGTTCTCCTGCAAATCACTGAATCTGGGGGTGGGGTTGGTGACTCAAAAATAAAGTAAATGAATGCATGATAATGATCACACTGAGTCTGGGCTCCGCTGCCCAGCACACTTGGCCTTCACCTTCTCCACCATGAGGATCATCAAAGTTAATAGACTAGAGGCAAGAAGCGGCCTCGCCTGGGTTCTAGAGTGCTTGGCCCTGTCTAGACGTGTGTTCTATTCCTCATGGTGAACCAGGGCAATTACTTAACCTCTGTCTCTCCCAGGTTCTTCATTGGTAGAACAGCAGTAACGACAGTGCCCACATCATAGATGTGTTAAAATGCAGCAACTTATAAGAAGCATTTGGCACTGTGACGGCACATGGTGACTACGAGGGTCTGGTTGTAGCGCTGGATATAATTCTCTGTGGGGTGGAATCCTTGCAGCATTGTCGACATTCTAGTGTCAACTCCCTTTCTCCCTTCACTCTGCTCCCCTCTTCCTCACCACCCCCTTTTCCTCCCCTCTCTCAGCGTCATCTAAGCTCCTCCACATCCTAACCATTTCCTACCTTCTCCGCACCTCCCCTCCCCCCGCCCCGTAATTACCTTTCCTTCAGGACTAAATGAACACAATATGCAGGAATGTTCTAAGTGTGTACAAAAAAAGGGTCCGGTATAAACGTGTTGTCAGGTGCCCACAGTGCCCCAGCTATATTCGACAGCTTTTAGCTCCATCCACTGTGATCTACGAGTTTGTAAGGAAACCCCGCCGTCCTCACTGATACAATTTTATTGCTTTTGATGACGATAAGTGATCACACTCATAATGATACAATTTCATAACTTTCTAAGGCTTACCAGGTAATATATTTGCAAATTGGGGAGGGAATCCTAACTATTTTTTCCAATATTTGGTCAGAATATTGAACCAAACAGCGGACCCCAAGGTATGAAGTAGCTATTTTATTTTTCCAGTGGTGTATCCCAAACACAGCTGCAATGGAGATGGAAACTCCTACTTGAAACGGTTTTACTTCTTTGCAACGTTTGAGGCCCAGGTGGACTGTTTGGATAGTGTCCAGATGCTGCTGCTGACAGGGCTGTGATGGACTGATGATCAGACGTGACCGGGGGAAGGTTAAAGTCAGTCTCCAGAGAAGAGATTCCTTTGAGGAAGAGAGGTGGTTTGGGAGGTGCCCAGCAAGCCCAGTCTCTCTGGAATTGGATAAAAATCACAACAACTTGGGGATAAGCTCCTGCATTCTCACTCCAGGCTCTCATAATGACACACCAATCTTAAATTGAGCATTGCATGAGTAGGGGCTGGGGATGAGGAGGAAGAAAGAAAAATCAGTAAACTGGAAGTTCAAAACTTTATTTGCAAATAAATGCAGCATTTGAAGGGAAGATGTCAAAGAGAAAAATCAAACCCAAAACAGAAGACCCCAAATCTGATCATTACAAATGTTCCAGAAGCCACTGAGTCCATCTCTCCTCCCTTATTCTTCATCCCCTACTGTTTTCACAGGCACCATCCCGGGGGGATAGTACTCCAGTCATCCAGGACATGCTGTTCTATTCCAGGTTGAAGATGAATAAGTCCTCCTTAAGAATCTGCTTTGCTTTCCCTGAAAATGAAGCTAAACCAGCACATTTTATGGGCGCACTCTCTTCTCGGAAGGCTGGCACGGAAAAGAGCCTATCACCACGCTTCTCGTCATAGCTCTTTAGCTAAAGTCAATGCTCAATTATACGCAGTCATGGGGAATGAGAAAGTCTCCAACTCTAAAATCCATAAAATCCATCAAAGATTAAATAATCAGAGCCCTTCAACCTTTGCCAACAACATTTTCTTATCAAACCCACTGAAACATAGCAAAATGAATTAACTTCAATTTCTAGCCTTTATTTTCCTCAACTCACTTGTGCTTGAAGTTTTAATTAGAAGAAAAGTGTTTAGATGATCAGCTGAGAGATTTCAAGAGGGAAAAGTGAATCTCTGGAAAATTATAAACTAAATTCAGTCATTCATTGAAAAACAAAACATTTACTGAGCTTCTAGGATATTCCAGAAATCACTGAGAATACAGTGATGAACAGAAATGCACAGGTTCTCTCATGAAGCTTAC
>PVJI01032448.1:0-12190 GCA_004026765.1 Micronycteris hirsuta
AGTGCATAGGTTCTTTTGAATTGGTTTTTCAGGGTTCTTAGGGTATAATCCCAGTAGTGGAATTGCTGGGTCGAAAGGCAGTTCCATTTTTAGTTTTCTGAGGAAATTCCATACTGTTTTCCACAGTGGCTGCACCAGTCTGCATTCCCACCAACAGTGCAGTAGGGTTCCCTTTTCTCCACATCCCCTCCAACAGTTAATCTGTTGCTTTGTTGATGATGGCCATTCTGACTGGTGTGAGGTGGTATCTCATTGTGGTTTTAATTTGCATCTCTCTGATGGCAAGTGATATTGAACATCTTTTCATATGTTTCTGGGCCCTCTGTATGTCCTCTTTTGAGAAGTGTCTGTTCATGTCTTTTGCCCATTTTTTATTTGGGTTTTTTGTCTTCCTGGAGTGGAGTCGTATGAGTTCTTTATATATTTTGGAGATCAAACCATTTGTCCGAGGTATCATTGGCAAATATGTTTTCCCATACTGTTGGTTCTCTTTTTATTTTTATACTGTTTTCTTTAGCCACAGAAGCTCTTTATTTTGATAAGGTCCCATTTGTTTATTCTTTCCTTTTTGTTCCTAGCTCTAGGGGACATATCATTGAAGATGTTGCTGCATGGAATGTCTGAGATTTTCCTACCAATGTTTTCCTCTAGGACTTTTATGGCATCGCGACTTATATTTAAGTCTTTTATCCACCTTGAATTTATTTTTGTGTATGGTGTAAGTTGGTGCTCGAGTTTCATTTTTTTTGCATGTAGCTGTCCAGATTTCCCAACACCATTTGTCGAAGAGGCTATTTTTATTCCATTTTATGCTTCTGCCCCCTTTGTTGAAGATTAATTGCCCATAGAGACTTGGGTTTATTTCTGGGCTCTCTATTCAAACAGAAGCATCTTCAGATTAGAAACTTCAATGTGTTCTGACCTGAATAAATAAAATAAAATCCACACGTAAACACACTCTGATGAAATTTCAAAATATTGAAGGCAAACAGATCTTTACGGAAACTAGAGTTAAAGATGTAGCTCACCTACAAAAGAATATTAAACTGATGACTGCAATAGTCATTAAACTGATAGAATACTTATCAAGCAAAAAATAGATACCAGAATATACTGGAATCATATTTTCAAAGTGCTGAGGAAAAATAATGGTTAGCGAGAATTCTATGCTCAGTTAAGCTATATAT
The DNA here is from genome assembly GCA_004026765.1 of Micronycteris hirsuta. Taxonomy (NCBI): domain Eukaryota; kingdom Metazoa; phylum Chordata; class Mammalia; order Chiroptera; family Phyllostomidae; genus Micronycteris; species Micronycteris hirsuta. The sequence continues at coordinate 1,188 of PVJI01032448.1, forward strand.
CAAAAGGCAGGGTAAAATAATAACATTTGGAGATAAAGAAAGATAGTAGTTTACTCTCAGCAAAACTCTTGATTAAAAACAGTATAAACTTACCTCAGGAAGAAATCGAACCCAAAAGAAAGGAGAGATATGGAAGAAAGTATGGTAATCATGTGGATAAATAAGACTAAGGATTAGCTAAATAAAACAACAATGGCAATGAATTTGAAGCGTAGTAAAATCAAGATGAAATGAAAGTACTGCGCAATCATAATACATAAGATAGGGAGGGGGTGTCTGAATTTAAATCATTCTAGGATCATCTAAGATTAGATATACTGATTATCTTTGGACCTTAGATATGCTTTTCACTATGCTGAGGTAACGAATAAATTCACACAGTGTAACTGTCTTTGAAGTGATGACTCAGCAATCCAGACTTCTTCTATTTTGGGATATCACTGACTACAGCAAGGGGCTTCTATACACACTGTGAAAGGGGAAGTGAGTGAAGCATTACACAGCATGAGGATGGCCAGGCTTGGAAGTGACGTAACTCACTTCTGCCCTCTTACTTTGCCTAGACACTATTCCCATCATCCCAACTAACCTGCCCTATTTTTGTGTACCCAGAAATGGGGACAGCTTGTCAAAATACTAAAACACCAAACACAAAAAGAATAGAAATAGCACTTGTAACTTCCAAGTAAATTGAGTAGAGAAAAGGAATAAATAAAATAATACAACCAATAGAAAGCAGGATATGAGGGAAAAAGTAGAAAAAAGATGAAAAGAAAGCATACAGTAAAATGAAAAACAGCACAATAGATATAGTTACATTAAACTTACCACATATTCTCAAGAGATTATATTAAAACTTCTTTACAGTTAAAAGGCCAAAATGAAAACACCAGGCTAGCTGTATGCAATTTGTAAGGGACATATCTAAAATACAGGGACACAACAATTGAATATTAATGGGTAGAGAAAGATATGCCAGCTAAAAACAAACAAAAAGAAAGCTATAGTTTAACTGTATTAATGCCAAGCGACAAGCCTTAAGGCAAAAATCATGTTAAGGCTAAAGAGGATTACTACAAGAAGTAGTGAGAGAAAGTTTGGGCAGAAGGGAGGGTGATGACTTATTGTGGGGTCTCTTAAATTTAACATGCATTTCTGGTGGAAGCTGAACTTCAGATCCTGCTCCTGTTTCCTTTCCTTAATCTTCTGGCACATTTGGAACATCCACGTATACTTGTTCAATAATAATATTGCTGATTCACCGGCCAAGATGGAGGCATAGGTAGAAACCCTTTACTTCCTTGAACAACCAAAAGGAGGATAACAACCAATCTAAAATCAATAGACAGCCAGAAACTCCAGAAAATCAAACTGCATGGAACTCCGACAACAAAAGAATTAAAGAAAAAGTCAATCAGAACAACCAGGCCAGTGTGCCAAGACAAAGAAATATAGCCCAATGAAAGAACAGAGCATAACCTCAGAAACAGAACTGAACAATGAGGACATAGTGAACCTATCTGATGGAGAATTTAAAGCCCTGGTAACCACAGTGCTCACAGATATGATTGAGCTTGGTCGAAAAATGAAAAAAACAAATGAAAGATTCCCAAAATAAAATAAATAAAAATATTCAGGGAACCAACAGTGACAGGAAGGAAACCAGGACTCAAAGCAATGATTTGGAACAAATGGAAAAAAATAAACATCCAATGGGAACAGAATGAAGAAACAAGAATTCAGAAAAATGAAGAGAGTCTTACAAACCTTTGGGACAACCTGCAATGCTCCAATATCTGAATTATAGGGGTGCCAGAAGGAGAAGAACAACAGCAAGAAATTGAAAACTTATTTGCACAAATAATGAAGAAAAACTTCTCCAATCTGGTGAAGGAAATAGATTTCCAGAAAGTCCAGGAAGCCCAGAGAGTCCCAAAGAAGTTGGACCCAAAGAGGAACACACCAAGGCACATCATCATTAAGTTACCCAAGATTAACTATAAAGAGACAATCCTAAAAGAAGCAAGGGGAAAGGAGACAGTTACCTACAAAGGAGTGCCCATAAGGCTGTCAGCTGATTTCTCAAAAGAAACCTTGCAGGCGAGAAGGGGCTGGAAAGAAGTATTCAAGGTCATGAAAGGCAAGGACCTACACCCAATCACTCTATCCAGCAAAGCTATCATTTAGAATGGAAGGGCAGATAAAGTTCTTCCCAGATAAGGTCAAGTTAAAGGAGTTCATTATCACCAAGCCATTATTATATGAAATGTTAAAGGGACTTATCTAAGAAAAAGAAGATAAAAAAATATGAACAGTAAAATGACAACAAACTCACAACTATCAACAAATGAACCTAAAAAAAAGTAAAACAACAAAAACAAAAACTAAACAAACAACTAGAACAGGAACAGAATCAGAGAAATGGACATCACATGGAGGGATTTCAGTGGGGAGCAGGAAGGCAGGAATGGGGGGAAGGTACAGGGAAGAAGAAGCATAACTAGTAGGCATAAAATAGACGGGGAGAGATAAAAATGGTATAGGAAACAGAGGACTCAAAGAACTTATATGTACAATCCATGGACATGAACTAAGGGTAGGGGAATGCTGGAGGGTTGGGGGGGTCAGGAGATAAAGGGAGAAAAAATTGGGAAAACTGTAATGGCATAATCAATAAAAAATACTTAAAAATAATAATATTGTTGATGCACCTGTATATAATAGATATCTGTTAGTTGAAATGCGAGATCAACCAGATAATATTTAGGGTTTTATGATGAAGCAGCTGATTTTATTAGGCACTGTTTACTGTCAATTGATTAGAGTACTTCAGTAGGTAGGAATTTTCCCTTTCAAGTGGGTTATTAAAGTAACTATTAATTCCTTAAAGAAGATCTATAGCTCAAATCATACATAATAATAATAGCCATCATTTGTAAGCACTTGAGAGCTTCTGAACTCTTCCATAAATGCTCTTGTGATTTTCACAGCAATGCCAGGAGGTGGATAAGGTAGGATTTTATTATTATACCCATTTTTCAGATGAGAAAGTTGATGCTGAAGTGGTATGACTGTATTCTCTGACCCTGAAGTCTCCTGGTGATTTTACAGTTCAGCCTTCGCAGAGTGGCTTGTAAGCTGGAAAGGCTGACATGAAAGAATAGCTACATTCTGGGATTTTTTTTGGTGCTCAGTGCAGAGTGCTTTGTTTCTCATTTATTCTCTCACCCCAAGCTGGCATTTTTAATATCTCTATTTCTGTGGGATAGTTTTGAGCCTGGAGCCCATGAGCACATTTGCATGTGTGCACATTTATACATGTGCAGATGTTTTTGTGCTTGCTCTCTGTTTGTCCCTTTCCTGTACTTTTGTACCTCCTTGTCTCCTTCCAGTGTGCCTTCCCAGACTGTAATGGGTGGAAAGATAAAAACTACAATTCCTGAGTGGATTCTGTTCTTTGGACTTTACTTTGACCAATGGTGCACATGTACAGTTTTCTAGAGGAAAGGTCCACAACTTTCATCGATTCTCGAGTCTAAACCTACCAAAATTATGAACCACTGTAGAAGAGAATGGAATAGTAGGAAAAAAATGTTTCAAGCAGTTATTAGATTTCTCTTTGGCATTTGCATTCTTTCTTGCACTTCATTTTTACCCTGTAGAGACCATGAGATCAGTGAAGGAGTTACTGTGGGACTTGGTGAAATAGCAAAAGTAGGAAGGAGGAGTTTCCAATGCCACAACATCATTCAGGAGTGAACAATATACTGGTATTAAGTTTCTCTATGGTCAACCAAGAAGAAAATGCCCATAATATCCTATATTCTTTTTGCTATCTCAAGAATAAGATACAGATTGTACAATTCAGTCCAAAAATAAAAGTAATTATAATGTTCTTTACATGTGTTCATTTAAACATATTTTTCAAAAGTTATCTACCTTCATTGGAATTAACACAGAAAAGTGGCTTAGAAGACTTTTAAATGGCTTCCTGCCCCTTTATGCCTCCAGGCCTTAATTCTTTCTCTCCCCTCTATTTGAAGTTTTCTCCTCTCATATTTCACCTGCCAAATTTATTCTTATCCTCAAGACTGAGATCAAATGTCCCTCCTCTGGGAAGATAGCTCTTAACTTATCCTTACTCTCATGTAATCACTTTCCAGTCTTCCTACCTAGATTGTGTTCTCCTTGAACATAAGAACTATGTCTTTTTATCTTTAAATATCAGTAAAGTGTGTAATACTTAAAATTCTTTTCACTCAGAGATTTCTGGAAAAAGGATGCAGAAAAAATGGTGAATTATTGAAAGGAAAAAATGAATAATTTTGGTATCTTGGAGATTTGGTTGTGCTGTGACTGAATAAAGCATCCCAATATGCACTCTCAGGTCAAACTTTTGGAAAACAGTCTCAGTATCCTGACTCACAGTTCTGGCCTTAAATTTTTCTTTCTGGATAAAACCTGAACACAGGAAACTCTTGTTGATAATAACAAATTCACTTATTATTTACTTACACTCATTCAAGAAATATTTAATGGGTGCCAGGCACTAGAACTAAAGAACAAAACAGAAGAAAGATCCCTCTTCTCATTGAGTTTACATTCTAGTATGTTGAAACCAACATTTAACATTGAAAACAATAAATAGGTAGGTGATAAACCAAAGTGATAAGTGTTATAAAAGGAACAGAGCAGCATCAGGGGCACTGGGAGTTCTGGGTGAGAGTGTTGTGCCTCATTTTTAAGCAGTGTGGCCACTGAGAAGGTGACAATGGAAGGAAGATGGCCTTGAGGGTATCTTGGGGGAGAGCATTCCTAGCAGAGGAACAGTTAAAGCAAAGGCCCTAGGGAAGGACTATTCTGGGAATTTTTTTTTAAAGGTTTTATTTATTTATTTTTAGATAGAGAGGAAGGGAGGGAGAAAGAGAGGGAGAGAAACATCAATGTGTGGTTGCCTCTCACGTGGCTCCTACTGGGGACCTGGCCCACAACCCAACATGTTCTCTGACAGGGAATCAAACCGGCGACCCTTTGGTTCACAGCCCGCGCTCAATCCACCTAGTGACACCAGCCACGGCTATTCTGGGAATTTTAAAAGAATAGCAGCAGACAGTGGGACTGGAGCAGAATGAGCAAGGGGGAGGGTCTTAGAAGGTGAAGATGGAGTGATTAGGATGGGGACAGATCTGTAGGGCCTTGCATGCCATTTAAAGAATTTGGGGTTTTCCTCTGAAAGAGTAACCACTGCAGGGTTTTAAGCAGAAGGCAAACGTAACGTGGCTCAATGATTTCAAAGGATCCCTCTGGCTGGGAGAGTAGGTGAGGGCTGAGCAGTGGTTGACAAAGGGAGTAGATGCTGCAGGAAGCCCTGTGTGGTTGAAGGAGGTAGCAATAGAGATGGTGAGAAGTGGTTTGACAGACATCACCCCAGGCTTCGATCAGAGATGTGCGATGAATGGTACTTTACTAATACTGGTCAGACATGACCTTGAATTTAAGACTCAGGACCATTTTGAAAGAGGTTTTATGAAAGTATTAATGTGGTAATAATTTGGAAGTTTTTAGCCAATGACAATGCATAAGCTCCATTTAGACTAAAATCTTGCTTTGTTTTTATAAGCCATTTTCCTTTAAAAGAACTACTTATTGAGTTATTATCCATACTAGGAACAAAGTTATTTCATCTTCTATTGCATTCCTTTATCAATTCCACTTTTCTGATAGAAGAAATCAAGCATGCTTTGTTTGATGCTTCCTTTTTCCTTCCATTGCTGTTAATGTGTTTCAGACCTTCTCACATGACTGGATGGCTGCAACTTCCTTAGGTGACAGCATCTCTATGGGAAAGTGGGTCAGAGCCACTGTGGCCACTGAAACCCCACAATGCTGGAGAGACAAACCAAAGTCAAGCAAGCCAAGGTCAGCACAGGTCTTGTTGGAAAGAGGGTTAGATTGAGGTTGGCAAGTCTGATGTGGCATTAGGCAGCACTCTGGACCTAAACTTAACAGGCGGGTGGAAGGAAACTTCAATAGGACTGGGAATAGCAGAAAGAATACTCAGAAAGATTAGAGGCTTTGATAAGGAGCCTCTGTAGACTGGGGCCTTTTATTCAGGGCAATTCAGATATATTTAGTTGGCCATATCCCAGGTGGAAATTTACTAATCTCTAGGGGCCCTTATCAGCTAAGCGGAATTCAGTTTCCTTAAAAGGAAAGGCTTTTCCTTATCTAGTTACTTGTCTCCAGTAAGTGAATGAAAGGAGGAGCACAGAACTGGACTTGGGATTCTCCCCAGGTGCTTGTTCTAGGGGATGGTTGAAATAGCATTAGGGAGTGGGGACAGAGTGACATTGGATGAGAGAAGTTGTTCATTTTTCATCTGCTTGGGTTTCTCCTTCTGAGATTAAGTCAACATATAGAGTTAAAGAGAGAGGTTTGGCTTAGGTCATATTGATATTTCCCATTTTCCAGTTTTTTGCAATTCATTCTGTTCCTCCAAATCTCTTTTGCACTTCTTCATCAGATCAGCCTTCCTGAAATGTGGTTTTCATGACCTCAAAGCCTTTAATGACTTCCAATTTCTGTGTGATAAATTCCAACCCTCTTAGGCTAATATTTAAGAGGCTTTACTATCTGGCCTCACCCGACCTCATTATCCCCAACACAGATCTTCCACACAGTGAAGCAGGTGTGCTCACTGTTCCTTAAATACTCCACAGCAACTCCTGTCTTTATGATTTGTTTATCCTTCTGTCACCCACATAGAATGCCTTCCTTCACTCCCCTGCACTTATGTAAAATCCTAAAGATAAATGCTCATGTCCTACCTGTTTCATATAGCCTTCTCTGATCACTCTTGACTTCTGTCAAACCAGTTGGGTTCTTGGCTTTCTTTCCACTTAGCTAATTGAGTTTGGTGATTTCTGGTAAGAGTGGAAATAAGAACAACAAATGTGAAAGAACTATGCTTTCCAGAAGAAAGCTGTCTAAAATTCCTTCAAGAAACAAATACCTTTAAGACATGCAACTTTTGCTTTGCCCTCTTGAGTATCAAATGTTTCTCTCTCTCAACATGGCACTTATTCAAGATCCCCTGGGGATATTTTTGCACTATTGACTTTGAACAGACTTCAGGGGCTCATGTGGCAGAACATTCTGAGGGCATGCTCAGTGTTTTGAGTCCAGGACATTCTCAGTGACTTGCAGCTATCAGTTTTCTTTCCAAGAATGCACACACCACTTATTCTGGTCTGAAGGTGTTTCCAGGACACTTGACTAAGAGTGGGAGCAGGATACATATGAGAGCAGGATAACTAGGAGAAAATTCCAATGCTTCATACTTTAAACCCTGAAATTCTTAGTTTGAGTAACACGTAAGACAGAGATTCTTGGGGGTGTGGGCCAGGAAAATGGGTTGGCTTGGTGGTGGAAAGTCTTCATGAAAACACAGAGATATAGTTTAGATCTCTAGGCATGTTTACAACGCACACTCTATATATGCAGATCTCATATGTGAATAATGGGAATGGACTAACTTTTCAAAATCTTAAGACAGATGGACTTTGGTCTAGTAGGATCACAAGCATCCAAATCAGTCTGAAGGCATTGTATAAATGCTTGCCTTAATGCAGCAAATGTTCTATAGATAATATCTTCCTACAGAGTTACATCAAATGAAATTGAGCTGTGTATTTTCTTAGTAACTTAAACCATGATACTCTTAGTGTTTAACTCAAAACTCTTTAAGCTGTAATGGAGCACCCTTAATGGATCATTTGGTGTATGTGGTGATGCTTACATGAAACAAACTTTTAAAATATTTAAACCGAACCTTTTAGAAGTCTCACTGGGGAGCATAGTTATATTGAAAGATTATATAATTTGTGACATCAAAAGCTTTTGTTAGTCTCTTTTATGGCAGATTCTTCCTTTTTATTTTCCTGACTTTTTAATTTTCTTCAAAAGACTATTGGTTAACTAAATGAAAGATTTTCTGATGCATTTATTTCTCCAGATATCATATATAAAGGTAATAGACTTTCATGGTTTTCATCTGGCCCAAGTTACATATAAGTTATATTTTTATCCAGGTTTTCTCACTGATTATTTTTATATGTAAAGTTACATTTAGGCAGGGGAGATGTATGATGACACATATACTGAAACATTCAGATTAATTTACATTTTAAAGAAATGTTAAGCATATAGGTTGTAAACATTTGTAAGAGATTTTTATTCTAAAATTATTAACTGCAATGATCAATTTTTAATAAACATTGGTCTTGACATATTGAATAGTTTGATTTAATTTAAAATTCGGTGTTGTCTGTTGACTACATGTATATATGTATTTATTTTATGATGATAAAATTGGCATATTTTCTTTTTCATTATATTGAATAGAGGTCAGTAGTTAGCAATATAAATCTAAAAACACTTAGCAAGCAAATTGTCCCACATGCTTCTATATTTCTACTTGCATAAATGAGGTTTGATGACTCTTATGTCACATAGGCTTAAATTGAAGACAAAGTGCAATGGTCACATGTTCCAGCCAGTACCTCTAAGCCAGTCCTGGAGGATGCTCCTCAGAATCATTCATCTCTCTCAGGAGAAATACCACAAATTTACATACAATACACCACTACATTCCCCACCCCTTGCATGTTATAATCCAGCTACATTGAACATCACTGTCCCTCAACTGTGAGGGCTTTCTCAACCTCTGTGACTTTATACCTCTCCTTATTCCTCTCTTATGTGATGTCTTTCCCTCCTTAACCCTAAGACATTCTCCTAGTCACTTTTCAAGATGTAGCTCAGCTGTCACCTCTTCTTAGCTTCTTCACCTCTTGGCAGACTTAGGCACAAATGCTGTACACACGCACACACACACATATATCAACATTTCCCATTTTATCATAGCCCTCCTATGTTTGCTTTCAGCCTTATTTGAATCTTTTTAGTCTGACTCTAGGTTTGGAGTCTGGATCAATAGGCCTTGGAGCATGATAATTCTGGGTGGCAACCCAAATCCCACCCGGGCCCCTAATAAAACCCTAAACATTTTTAAAAAGCTGGCTACCCCTTGAATAATGGTCTGTTGGCATTTTATGGACATATACTTCTTCTTAGATGGGTCAGCCAATCTGCTGAAATAGCTCTCATAACCATAATAAATGGTTGTGGAATGCAATCCTCCAAATATAGAAATATCACAAGAAAGACGTAACTGTACTAACTCTGAAAGGCACTGGTGTTTATGGGAATCTGACAAAAATGCTAAAAACAAAACAAAAACCCCCTCCAACTTTCCACTGAGAAAATATTAATTTACCTATCCTACTAAATATACCTATCATATCTTCATGAATACATAATATTAGTATTTCCATATGGGCTGGAAATTCTAAATAGTTAATAGCTTCCTCAGCAATTTGTTTCTTGTTACAACTTCTCCAGTAATATTACAGTTTTGGCAAAGTGCAACAGCAATATATTCCTATAATCATAAAAATCTATAATGGTTCTTTATTTTGCCTGGTTTTGATATTTGAAAAATAGAGATTTTAATTTCACATGTAAAATGAGGATAAGAAATTCTCAAAAAACCAGTTTATAAGTCAAATATGTATTATAACAAAACTGTTAATGTTCTAAAAGATTCTTTTAGTAAGTATACTTAGTATACCCTTAAGTATACCTAGTGTTAAGAATTTCTGACTTTTTAATTGAGATATAATTGATATAAAACATTATATTAGTTTCAGGTATATGGCATAATTTTTTATATTTGTATATATTGCACCACAATATATCTAGTTAACATCTGCCACCATGGAGTAGTTACAATTTTTTTTTTCTTATTATGGGAACTTTTAAGATCTACTCATTAACTTCCTTCAAATATGCAATGCAGAATTATTAACTATAGTTGCCATATTGCAACTGGAAGTTTGTACCTTTTGACCACATAACCCATTTTGCCTACTCCCATCCTTGCCTCTACCAACAATCAATCTATTCTCTCCCTCAGTTTGTTTTTCATTTGTTTGTTTGTTTTGTTAGATTTCATATATAAGTGAGATCATACAATATTTGTCTTTCTCTGCCTGACTTAATTTCCTCAGCATAATGCCCTAAAGGTCCAACCACGTTGTCACAAATGGCAAAATTTCCTTGTTTTTTAATGATTAAATGCTATTCCACTATATATGTGGCAAAAGTAGGTTTACAGTTGTATGTGAAACAGAGTTTAATTTTGTATTATTTTTATTGGTTATTGTATTATTATTTTTTCAATAAAATATATTTATTTATTTATTTTAATTTAATTTAATTTTTTGTTCAATTACAGTTATTTGCATCCTCTCCCCTCCCCTCCTCCCTTCCTCTCCAACCCCACCTTCCCCCCGAGCCTCCCTCCTCCCCCTTAGTTCTGTCCATGTGTCCTCTACAGTGATTCCTGAAAACTCTTCTCCCCATTGTCCCCTCCCCCCTCTCCCCTATTGTTAGACTGTTCTTAATTTCAGTGTCTCTGGTTATGTTTTGCTTGCTTTATATTTTTGTTGGTTATGATCCGGTTAAAGGTGAGATCATATGGTATTTGTCCCTCACTGCCTGGCTTACTTCACTTAGCATAATGCTCTCCAGTTCCATCCATGCTGTTGCAAAGGGTATAAGCTCCTTCTTCCTTTCTGCTGCATAGAATTCCATTGTGTAAATGTACCGTAGTTTCTTGATCCATTCATTTGTAGATGGGCACTTAGGTTGTTTCCAGCACTTAGCTATTGTGAATTGTGCTGCTATGAACATAGGAGTGCAAAGGTTCTTTTGAATTCGTTTTTCAGGATTCTTAGGGTATAATCCCAGTAGTGGAATTGCTGGGTCGAAAGGCAGTTCCATTTTCATTTTTCTGAGGAAGTTCCATACTGTTTTCCACAGTGGCTGCACCAGTCTGCATTCCCACCAACAGTGCAGTAGGGTTCCCTTTTCTCCACATC